>PVKE010044423.1:0-13018 GCA_004027555.1 Craseonycteris thonglongyai | reverse complement strand
CCAGGATCAGCTCTCCCTCCATCACCATATACCTGGTGCCACCTCCCAACTGCCCCCCCACCCCACTCTTTTACCCACCTCCCCCCTTACCCTCGGGTAATCACCAAACTATTGACTGTGTCCATGAGTGTTTTTGCTTCTTTGTTACTTTCAGTTTTTTATTCCACCTATAAGTGAGGTCATATGTTTCTTGATTCTTTCAATCTAACTTATTTTGCTTAATAAGATAGTTTCAAGGTCCATCCATGTTGTCACAAATGGCTGTATTTCATCTTTACTTATTGCTGAGTAGTATTCCATTGTGTAAATGTACCACAACTTTTTATCCAGTCATCTATCAACCAACAGCCCTTAAGGTTTTGATAGACAGTGAAAACCTCTGCACTGAGGAAGGATCATGGCAAGGAGGTTGGCTTGGTCTGAGGCCAAGAATCTTCAGCCTGCCACTGACCAGGTGACCACCGGCATCAAATGAAAGTCAGAGGCTTAAGGGCTCTACTAGTGAGAAATCACCTCACCTCACTTGCAGCACCCATCAGCCCCTGCAGCCAGCCCATATCTGCTGCTGAGCTTTCCACACGGTGTTTGCTGTCTCTGCATGGGAGCCTTTAGCAGTGCACCTCTCCCCACCTCTGCCAACCTCCCGCTGGCTTGGTGAGTCTTCCCTCTTGGGGATGTGGTAACAATCTCTTTTCCTTCCAGACAAGGCTGATTCTTAAGAGAACAGAGACTTCATAAGATGGGGGCAAGAGAGATGGATGCAGAACTGGACCCTGGGAAGTAGGCTTCTGGGTGTACAGAGCTTCCCAAAGGCCACGGAGAAGAAAGATGCTTTGAGCTACCTGTATGACAGCCCAGATCAAGCCCAGGGCTCTCCCAGCCAACTTCCTCCCAGCACCGGCCACTGCTGTACGCCTCTCCCCAAGCACAGCAATTCTTTTTGATTCTTAATAATCATGAAGTTGATAGAAATTGTACATGCACCACAGGCCAGCAATAGCCAGCTCATCTTAGCTA
The DNA here is from genome assembly GCA_004027555.1 of Craseonycteris thonglongyai. Lineage (NCBI taxonomy): Eukaryota > Metazoa > Chordata > Mammalia > Chiroptera > Craseonycteridae > Craseonycteris > Craseonycteris thonglongyai. Next base: position 12,001 of record PVKE010044423.1, on the reverse strand, counting down.
ATGTTCATTTAAGAGGTGGTGATTTTCTTCACCAACACATGTTCACACCCTCCACAGCCTCTCCATGCACAGAATGAGGAAAATAACTGTCACTTCTCACACACTGATCTGACAGCACCAATTCAGAAAAGAATGAAAGACCACAGAATGCAAAGCCAATCTGCCTGGGTTCAGATCCCAGCTCCACCTCTTATTGTCTGGGGTCTAGGACAAGTTGATTAATCTTTCTGTGCTTCTATCTCCCCATGCAGAAAATGATGATATAATTAGGAGCTACTGCACAGTGTGGTGTGAAGGTGAATGAGTTACTACACGTAGCGCTGAGAGGAATGGCTGGCTCCTAGTAAGCACTGAGTAAGTGTTGGCTGTTGGCATGTCTGGTCTTCAGTGTTGAAGACGTCTCCCTCACTTACACAGCCCACTCACATACACATAATGCACACATAACACACATATACACAAACCCACAACTACATACACACAACCCAACCAACACACACAGAACAAAATATACAAGGCTCACAACTCACATACATCCATAACATAACCAAGCATTGTCTCATACTCTGTACTTGGTGGTTTCAGCCAACTTTAAAGCCGAATCCCTCATGATGCTCGTTGCTCTTCCCCATCGTATGTCTTTGTGACATCATGCAATGTCATGGTAAAGCAATTTACCAACTGCTCCTTCTAATTGCTCTCAGAGCAGATTATTCATTACCAATTTTGTTCCATAAGCTTCTTAATTGGGTCTTCCTCACCATTGTGTGGTGTTCCAGCGCAAAGCTTTAGAGTCAGTTGGACGAATCCTGACATTGCTACTTACCAGCTATATGACTTAGGGGAAGCTGCAAACTTAGTTGTCATGCTCTGATTTTATGGATGAGGAAACAAAGAACCAGAAAGAGCAAACTGGTAAACATGAGCTTCTATGAAAAAAGATTTACCTTGCATGGTTCTTATAAAGAATGAAAAGATAATGTAGGTACCACATTTAGATTAGAGCTTGGCACATGCAAATATATGCTAATATAACATGTTGGATAAGTGGTGGTGGGGATGATGAAATATTTCTTTATATAGAAAAAGGTTGCTTTGAATAAGTTATTGATAGTTAATGGGATTCTCTAATGGTGACTTGCATTCCACTCACACATTTGGGCTCCAGATCCCATAAACTTCAACCCAGCATTGTGTTGTAACTGCACCGTTTCCCTTCATGAAATCTGAGAGGCAATGTTTTGACATTGTTTCATTTCATTTCATTTCCTCCTGATGGGTGGCCTTGTTTCTCAATTTAGGCAGAGCAAAAGGGAGATGTATTTTAAATCGCTGTGATAGTCCAAGTTGGACTTACCTTTTAGCCCCAGAGAATGAGCCCAAAATTCTCTTCTAACTCTCCTAAGGTGTGTGGGCTTTTTCCAATTCCTCCAACTGCCAAATATAATCTTTTCCTTAGTTTCCTCCAAAGCTCCGCCTTTCTCTTTCCAACTTGCCCCTTGGCATTTGGGAACCTTAACAATGAATTTTGAAATAATATTATAATCACATTCCATGTTCATATGGAGCATTTCTATTCACTAAGTACTTGCACTTCCATTCGTCATTATTGGATGAAGGAAGATAGAAGTCCACTTTATGGATAACACCACTGAGGCTCAGAGAAATGAACCAACAAGCCCTGAGTGTCAGCCTTCAAGCAGATACCACTGCCTCCTGGCAAGAAGAAAGCCTGTCACTGGCAGACTTGTATTTTTTCATTGTGGTGAAATATACATGGCATAGACTTGACCGTTTCAATCATTTTTCAGTGTACAGCTCAGTGGCATGAGGTACATGCACATTGTTGTACAGTCATCACTACCAGCCATCTCTAGAATTCTTTTCATCTTCCCAAACTGAAACTCTGTCCTCACCAAGCACTCGCTCCCTCCCTCCCTCCCACAGTCCTTGGCAGCCACCACCCTGCTTTCTGTCTGTGACGCTGACTGCTCTAGAAACCTCACATAAGAGGAATCACAGAGTATTTGCCCTTTTGTGTGATACACATTTGCAGCACCATTTCTGGAGGAAGTTTCCAAGCTTCTTTTTCCTCCACTGCTTCCGTTTTGGCCAGAAAGGGGGTCTATTCTTACCCTAAGGTAACCCACCCCCATGGACAGGAACACCTTTGAGGACCTGACCTGCAAGTGCTGTTTATTCCTCTTCTCTTCCAGGTAATTACTTGAATGGTGGTCATCAGCAAATAAATAAATAAAAGCTCCCAGAGAAGGCCCTATTTCCACATTCCACCTCTGAAGTTCCCAAAGTCCCCTTTATCCTCTACTGACATGTATGTGTGTGTTGTTTTCTGGTTTTTGTTTTAAAGAACTCTGTGATCCACTTCAATTCATGTTTTGCCCAGAAAGCTAACACAGCTGCAAGTCCTTTCTGCCCAGAGTGCCTGCCAGCCTTTCCGAGGCCTCTTTGCTGGTTCAGTGGCCACTTCCCTCCCTCTCAGGCCAGCCAGTCTGAGCCCACTGCCCCCCGGGACACCTGCCCAGCTCCTGAGAGGAGGCGCCACTTTCTGTGGAAGCGGCCCTGCCCGTTCAGTGGGTGTCTAGTACTTGGCAAAGCTCCACCCTCTGTGGCAACCTTGCCCCCTCAGCGGGCTCCCCCCGTAGAGAGCTAACTCTGCTGTCCGTGGTAAATGGACTGGCTGTCACCATGACAACAGCCTGGCCCAGAGCCTGGATGAGCCAGGCCTGACTCCCTCCTTGCCTCACCCACCTCTGCTTGTTTGGGTTCCGGCTGCTTTTGCTGGGCTTCATTTTGCTTGTCACTTTGAGGCAGCTCCGTGGCTGATGGGCTGTAGGGGGCTGGGCTCGGAGTCCCTGGGATACCGGGAAGTCAGCTCTCTGCCTGGGCAGGAATTTCCTGGCACTCCAGGGTATTTCCCCAGTAACGAGTTCTAGTATTCCTAGTAACGAGTTCTAGAAGGGCCCTTCAGACCAGGCAGAACCTACAGGAAGCCAGGACATGAGATAATCAGCTAACACTCTGACCCTACAGCCAATTTCAATCAAAGGCATTATTACTAACCCATGTTGGCTCTTTGAAGCCACACTTGTAAGGAAAGACCGGACTGTTGTTTGATAAAACCAAACAAGCAACACATGCTAACAGAACAGTCCAGATGTACAGCTATATCAAAAGTCAATGAATCCAGGAAGAAGAAACAATTGTGGGGATTCTGAGGAAGTTAAAGTGAATATGGCAATAGACATTCAAGTGAAATTTCACCTCAACATCGGGGGAGGTTGTGCTTCTATGAGTTGGGTAAGTGTAGAAGCAGGAATCTGGAACACTGTGACTGATTTGAAAACATGCCTTCTAGCCTTTGGCCATCTGCACAGGTTTTTATCTCCCAAATAACTCATTTTAAACTTACTTGGCTGCCATGACTCCTGAGTTTACCCCAACTCCTCTGATTTGTGATGTAAATGGAGTTTTTTTTCCCTTGTCCTTCGAAGCTGTGTCAGGCCAGCCTCTGCTCATCTGTAAAATGCAGGCAAATGAAGCCAACCAGCCCAGCTACACAGAACTTAACTCAGGCCTGGCACTTACTGAGCTACTATCATCGTCGCTGACTCCCACCTGTACCTCTTTCTGAGGATCCTGACACACTATAAGAAATACATCATAGATCCACTCAACAAATATGTACTGCATTTTATGGGCCAAGTGCTGTGCAAGCCACGAGAGATAAAATGATAGACAAAACAGTTCTGTCCCTTTGGTAGCTTTGGGCTAGTGAGGGAAACAGACATTGGTCAAATAATCACACAAAATGTAAAATTACATGTGTGTCATGTGAGTGAAGCCATCTCAGATCCTCTAGACAAGACTACCTCCAGCTGAATACCAAGGAAGACGTCAATCTTGGATATATTGGGCAGGAGAGTTTCCCAGCCAATTCCTGTCTTAATTCCTGGCTCAGAGAATCGCGATATGATAAGCTGGTTGCTGTTTTATGCCCCCCAAACCCTGCCAAAAAAAAAAATTACATCTGTGGTAAGTCTCTAAAAGCGTTCAGAGAACATGAAATGGGGGAAATAAGCTAGATTTTACCCTCTATTCCTATTAGGAAACTAGAGTTAGATTTAAGTGAGGTAGGTTTAGATATAAGAATTTAGAATAAAATGTTTCGGCCTCCTAAATTCTAAAGTTTAAGGGTTGGGGAAGCCGGGATGGCTCAGTGGGTTAAGCGCTCACTTTGCAGCGCCGGGGACCGAGGATCGAATCCCAGCCCCGGCCGGTGCAGATCCACGTGCTGAACTGGGGAGCTCCTCCAGTTCAGTTCTCTCTCTGTCTCTGTATCTCTCTCACTCTCTCTCTCTGTGTCTGTAAAAAAAAAAAATTAAAAAAATAATAAAGTTTAAGGGGATGCAAATTCTCAATCCACAATCCTGCAGAAAGGTCCGGTGCTTCCTTACAGAAAACCTCGTTTCACTGAAGAGCGCCCTCTTCTGGCCTGCGGCGCTTTCTCCAGCCATGCTGCTGCCTCCTGCTGCAGCTTCTACAGGAACTTGTAGGGATAGGATATCCATTCCTTCACCAAATGTTGCTGAGCGCCCAGGCTCTGGGGATACAGCCTGAATCAGACATAGGTTGCCTGCCCTTATGGAGCTGACAGTCATTCGAACTTCCTGACATCCCGGAGAGTGTAGGATAAGTTTCAGAACTCCCGTTTTATAGAAAAGGAACTGGGTGAGAGAGGGATAAAATTTTGCTAAGTTACTGATAACTCGGGACTGGATTTTAGGGCTCAAGGAAACAAAGAACCTCTCGGCAAATGTTAGATTGGGCCCACAGTTCTGTCCCTCCATAGCCACAGCCCACCTCATCGTCACCCTCTCTGCTTCCTTCCAGGTTGGGAAGTCAGCTCGTGGTCCCCTGAAGCAGGGGACTTCACCGCCACGTCTGTGTGGCCCCACATGTCTTTCCTGCTGCTTCATCTCTGCAAGCACTGCTTCTCCATAGCTGCCTTCAGTCTTCCTTTTCCCCAAGACCCTCCCTCACATCTTGCTCCTGGTAGCCCTAAGACTCACATATATTTGGGGTTGTGTTCATATATCCAGGCAGGCACCTCATTATATATCCTGTTGCATTAGGGGCATGGCCTTTACAGGGGAGCAGACAGAACGCTTTGGGTTCAAATCTCCAATCTGCCACCTACTAGTCCTGTGATGTGAGTGATGTCACCTTTTCTCAACTCTAGTTTTCTCACGGGCACATCATGGTAGTGAGTCCTACCTAACAATGCTGTTCTGAAACGTAAATGAGGTCGGTAAAGCACTCAGCACACTCTACGTCTAAGTCCTTTAACATGGTCGCTTTGGACACCTGCTTAAAAAGCGAGATGGCCCTCGAGGCATCTAGTACGCCTTAGACACATGTAGAGAGACAAATGGGCCACCAGGTAGACAGTAGGAGGCGTGGTTCCTAGACTGCACAGTACGTTTAGGAACCCATGGAAATGTTTCCATTTCTTTTTAAAAACACACAGAAGGGGAAGCTGGGATGGCTCAGCAGGTTAAGCACTTGCTTTGCAGCACTGAAGACCAAGGATCGAATCCCAGCTGCAGCCCATGTGGACCCACATGCTGAGCTGGGGTGTGCCCACAGTTCAGTTCTTGCCGGGACCTATGTGGGAGGCTCCAGGCCCAGTTCCTGCCCTGCGCAGCCCCGTGCTCACCTGTGGAGTGAAACTATATGGAAAACTAATGTCAACTATAGAGACTGCTCTGGGTCCTCCCACTTCTGTCTATCTCTCTTGGTCTCTGTCTCTCTCTGTCAAAAAAACACAAACAATAAAAATAAATCTTTAAAAAATAAGTATATAGATAGATAAATGCCACACAGAAACTTAACTTTTATGTCAAAAAATATCTAAGAATTTTGTGTTTTAAAAGTCATGCATGCTATCTTTATCTACTTGGTCAAGGGTGTCGTGCACGTTAGTGGCCGACAGAGGGCGGAGCAACTCAGCCGTCTGCATGGGAATATCAGCGGCTAGAGAAGGAGGCTGTATACCTAATCATAGTTTAATGGTCTTGCTGCTCAGGGCATGACCACGTGGGTGCTTGTAAGAGATGCAGAATCTTGGCCCCTACCCTAGACTTCCAAAATTAAATTTTTATGTTAAGAAGATCCCCAAGTAATTTATATACATATTAAAGTTTGAGAAGCACTGACAAAGTTTCTAGGCTTAGGAAGGGAAAGCTGCTTCCTCAAGGGAAAGAAAGGATGATGGGATAGGAGCTGGCTGTGGTATTTGTCACAGCCCCAATCTCCTGTTTCATCAGCCGATCACCCAGCATCAATCAAGATGGAATTGAGGTCATAGAAAAGGTATAAAAGCATTTCACAGGTCACAAATGAACTGGCTTATTCTTCTGCCATTTTAATAAATGTTTGTAGAGTGTCTACTATGTGCTGGCCATCAAGGATACAATAATGAGCCAAAAACAGACCCTACCCCTGCTGTCATGAGGCTTTAAGCCTAGGGGGACATCAGGGGTGCACAAACACACATAACTACAAGCCCTGACATTGCTATGCAGGAACAGAGGGACATGAGAGAGTAATGGGAGGGAGCAGGGCTGATTTATACAGAAGGGTCAGGGAAGGTATCTCTGAGGAAGTGAGCTTTAAGCTTGAGGTTGGAAGGATGCATAGGAGTTAGCCAGAAGAGTAGGAATTCCTGGCAGGAGAAACAGAATGTGCAAAGGTCAAGCAACAGGGAGAAACACGGTGCACTCAAGGAACTGAAAGAAGACCAGCGTGGAGCAACGCCACATGAGGCTGAGAGGAAGGCAGAAAGCACAGGCCCAGCCTCAGATCATGCAGAGGTGGCCTCCCACGCAGCAAAGTGACTGACGCATGGCTCTGTTTTGGAGGGTCCCTGCTCCAAATGGCCCATGTGAACATCTTATCCTTTTCCATTGAGTTCCCATTCTCCCCCACTCTCTCCTCTGCTAGCCTTTCCTCACCTCACCTATCATCAATCCCTCTATTTCTTGTCCAGTTCTACCTGCCACTCTCCACTTCTTCCCTCAAGTCTCCCAGGCAACCACACCTCGATTTCAAGACAACTTCTTCTCCTGAAGCAAAAACAATCCACAATTCAGAAACAAGCATCACTTATTGAGGGCTTATCATGTGCTGAGCCAGGTACAACTTTACACTTTTTTTTTCATCCAATCTTCACAACAATCTTATTGGATCACTACTACCAGTCCAGATTTATGGTTGAAGAAATTAAAATGTAGAGAGAGTAAGTAATTTCTGTAAGATGACACAGCTAGAAACTGGTTGAGCTAATCCAACCTTCCCATTTGCAACAGGACTGCACAATGTACCACGTGACACTGTACTGACTACATGACTACATTTTAAAAGCCTTAAAAAAGAGTACACCCTTGGCCCACCTCGAAAGAAATCATGTAGGATGTGCACAAAAATTTAGCCTTGAAGATATTTGCAGCCTTGTCTATAATGGCAAAAAATTTATAAACCGTCCAAATTCCACTGATACAGGATTGGTTAAAGTGATGACATAGAGGAAGCTGGGATGGCTCAGTGGGTTAAGTGCTCACTTTGCAACCCCAAGGACTGAGGATTGAGTCCTGGCCCCAGCCCGTGGGGACCCATATGCTGAACTTGGGTGTGCTTCCCATGCGGGAGGCCCCCGGCCCAGTTTCTGCCCTGCACGGCTCCCCCACCTGTGTGAAACAAAACCGTGTCAAAAACTGATGACGTACAACTATGGAGGCTACTCTGGGTTCTTCCCTTCTCTCGGTCTCTCTCTGTCTCTGTCTCTCTCTGTCTTTGTCAAAAAGAATAAAAATTAGGGGAAAGCCGGGACGGCTCAGCGGGTTGAGCGCTCGCTTTGAGGCCATGAGGACCGGGGATCGAATCCTGGCTCCGGCCCAGGCAGGACCCACATGTTGAACTGGGGAGTTCCCACAGTTCGGTTCTCTAACTGTCTCTGTCTCTGTCTCTCTCTCTATCTGTCAAAAGTAAAATAGAAATAAATATGCACTGAAGATAAAATAATTACTCTCTATAAATATAAAAAGATTTAAAAAAAGAATAAAAATTAGAAACAATTTTTTTTAAGTGATAGCATAGAAAAATATTTTATGTTCATGATCTACTGTGTAGAAAAAGTAGATTGCAAAACAGTATTACAACATGGTCCTATTTTCATAAAAACTACAGTATATAAACTGAGGAGTATAAAACTAAAGTGAAAAGGAGAATCAAAAGTGTTGACAGAGGTTATCGTTGTGATGAAATGACAGGTGATTTTTATGCTCTTTATCTGAATTTTTTCAAAGGTTTTACCATGAGCATCAACTTCTTTTGGAAAAGGGGAAAAATAAAAATAAAAACCAGGAGGTGCTTGAGCTTTCCCATTTATGATGTTCTGTTATCTATTAAAAAACAAATGTATTAGTCTGCTGGAAACATTTTTCTTATTCAAAAGTAATATAAACTTGCCAACACCAAAAAATCAGTAAATTCAATAAGCAAAGAGACGAGAATGCAAACACATTCCCTCCTCTGCAGAGACAGCCAATATTAGCACCTTCGTGACTTTTCTTAAGCCACATTTGTACCATTGAGTTTTGCTCTAGGTACTACTCATGGGGATCCACCCTGTTGTCATTATTAGAAATATGTGCTTGGAATGAGGCTTCCAGATTCCTCTGTGATCCCCAAACAGCTCTTCAGGTGGATTTGTTGTCCAGGTTTTGGAATCCCTGAACAACAAACAACTCACTGGTAGACCCTGACCTGTTGGGGAGCACACAACTCCTCGTGGGTCACAGAGGACAAGAGCCATCAAGTGGGAGGACCATAAGAGTGATTCCCAACATGCCTGGGATTGCAACACTGTCATTATTGGATTTTGCAACACTCCTTCCCCTTCAAAAAGAACTCAAAGGATTACATGCAGCATTTGCATGTTCCGTTTAGTACTTTTCCACGCATGCAGCTGAAGGGAATTAACTTGGCTTAAGACTGTCATAACCCTCCTTCCCTGACCCCTCAGAGAGTTGCTGGCAATCCATCCGGCTGTCCTCCATCGGGTTTGGGAATGGCAGCTCTGAGGAGCTGTGCGAACAGGCTCTGCCATGAGGGAGGCCCAGGAGCCCAGCTCCCAGGCAAGATGTCTCCGGGCCATTCCCTCACACACAGACTCAACAACAGGTTTCCAAGGCCCACCTGCCTATGCCCTCTCCTACTCAAGTCCTCCCTCCTGGGAAGGAAAGCAGAAGGGCCTCCGGCGGCTGGGCTACAGCGGCTGGCACCAAGCCCCACTAGGTCCACACCCTCAGAACAGCCCTGGGCCAAAAATGTTTCCAGAGCTGAGGTGCAAGTCAAACCATTCATGGTTTCTTCAGGTGTCGTGATTTCTTGTCAAGGCCCAGACCCAGGGCCTACCTTCCCACCCCCAAGCCCCGTGACTAGAGCTGGGCTCAGCGCTATTCACTATGTCCAATATAATGCTTCTTGAAACATCAGAACCATGGGGGACTCTGTTCTCCTTTATATATGGCTCTTCTTGTTGATAAGAACTGTAGCTTGTTACTAAGCGCCTTCTATGCCAGGCATTTCACAAACATGTAATGCACACATCAGTCTTATGAGATAGGCACAATGATCCTCATTTTGCAGATAAGGAAACTTGGTGATCTTCCCAAGGTCACACTAGGTCACACAACTGCTAACAGAAACAAGTCAATGGAGACCTGCCAGACCCCAAAGCTCATGCGCTGCCCTAGAAGGTTGGTGCCATTTACATGACAGCTAAGCTGGAAATTCATTTACAGCCTGTTATATAGCACACTTACAATGTGCCAGGTGCTGTTCTAGCATGTTGTAATATCAACCCAATTTATCCTCCTCATAACACTGGGATAGGTACTTATTTTTACAGATGAGAATACTGAGGCACAGAGAGGAGAGTAAACTTGTCCAAGGCCACACAGCAAGTGCTGGAGTCTGGATTTAAACCAGGTATTAGACCTGTACTGCCTCTCTGACCCCAGGAGCAGAGGTCCCCCTCTCCTACTTTTTCATCCTTGACCCTTCCATATTGCCATCCTTCTCCACATCCCTCTGAGAGGCCACTTCCAACTTCCTCATCCCTCTCTGGGTGGTGATGCTGTTCTCTTGTGAAACTACTTTGTGAAACTACTCATTGTGCAAGGCTGCATTTGATTAGGTCACTATCTAGATTCCTCCAAGGATCTTAAAGTACTAGAAGGTTTAACAGAGCAAGGGCTTAGAGTTGCTTTTGTATAATCAATCAGTCAGTTAATCAGCAAGGGATTGTCGAGAGCAGTTTTTGTCCCCAGTCCCATACTGGGCACTGTGGGGTGGGTCTATGAACACAAGACACACAAGACACACAAGACATGGCCCCCAGCCTCCTGGAGACAACAGTAAAGAGAGCATATAGGTGTGCTCCCGTGTGCTAAGTCTGTGTAAAGGTGCATTTCAAAAGATTCATAGGAGAGGAGAGTCTGAAAAGTTGTTATGAAGGAGGTGGAATTTGAAATAGGGTTTGAAAACAGGGGCAGGGTTTGGCTAGCAGGAAGGAAAAAAGCAATCCAGACAACAGAAAAAGCAGAAGTATTTACTGTGTCCAATTGACCAGATCCTCAGAAATAACTGGAGGGGTGAAAACGGTTGTTTTTTCTGGCAAGTTTTGCTATTTCCATCAGGGTGAACAAAGCAAATCTCTTCCCTTGTCCATTCACCACGGTGATGAGGCTTCTGGAATTGGAGCGAGGCGCTTTGCCTCATATGTCCACCAGGGGGCAGAGCTGCTGCTTCGGCAGCTGCTTCTGCTTCAGCTCCAAATGCAGAGAAAAGTGGAAGAATCCCAGACCCCCTTCTCAAAGCAGCCAGTTGGAATGTCGTGCGGCCAGCAGCGGGCACTAGTCTCCTCAGTCTAGCTGCCTTCATACTCAGCCTAAAAGTCAGGGGAGAAACAGAATATAGACTGTAAGAGGAAGCTGAGTGAGACCCAGACGGAAGAGAGACAATAGAGACATCCCCCTCCCCACATACACACATACAGGATCTAACCTCTATGTCCCATGAAAAAATCCTTTCAAAGAGCAGAAAAAGTGTTTTCATGGGTTCTGACTATTCACGCCTTCTGTTGTCCTGGCTGAGAAAAGCTTACTGCAAGGCTCGGGGAACTGAAAAATGATCCAGTGCTGCCTGAGACTGGTTTTAGGATGGCCGCCTAAGGGTCTCTGGACGAGGGCGGTCACTCCAGCCACCCCGTGAGGAGGACCGTTTGTGGCTGACCTTTACCCCAGGCCTGCTGTCATGCTGTGGGCTGCGGAGAGCAGCAGGCGTGCCTAAGGAGCCCTGAAGTCAGTTCTCCCCTTTATAGTTAGTACACCCAACCAGCTCAGCCAGGCAACAGGGTCCTAACGCCACAGAGGCACAGGCTAGAGGCACCCAGGCGAGGTGGAAGGGACGCTCGCTTGAAGTCAGGAATCCTGGCGTTTATGTGTTTCTAGCTGTGCAAGTAAGGATGAGTGAGCCAACTTCTCTGACCCTGTTCCCCCACTTGTGAAACAGGCTGAATTAGAGAATGATCTCTGATGTGCATTTGGGCTCTAAAATTCTGAAAAGTCCACACCCCTTTGTTCAGAGGAACTGGGGGAGCAGAGGGGCGCGAGGGGGTCGTTGCGCTCGAACAGCCGGAACAGTTAACCCGGCTGACCCGCAGCGGCTCCCCAGCAGGGGCTGACCCGCAGGGGCTCCCCAGCAGGGGCTGACCCGCAGGGGCTCCCCAGCAGGGGCCCCCCAGCAGCGGCTCCCCAGCAGGGGCTGACCCGCAGGGGCTCCCCAGCAGGGGCCCCCCAGCAGCGGCTCCCCAGCAGGGGCTGACCCGCAGCGGCTGCCCAGCGGCGGCTCCCCAGCA
>PVKE010044422.1:0-13018 GCA_004027555.1 Craseonycteris thonglongyai | reverse complement strand
TTCCAAATAGTCACCATTGTTGACTGAGTTCACTTGGTACAAATTCATAATGAACAATCCCTCTGATATAAAAAATGGTTAACAACATTGCTTTGACTCTTGATTTGGACTGATGTAAATTTTTGGTCATGGAGAATTGGCTGACTTCCATTGTGCACTTTGACGCCTTGTTTCAGGGTTGTATATTGGCAAACCCATGTTTTATCACTAGTGACAACATGACCCAAAATATCCTCTCATTTCTCCAAAAGGTCTGGACAGACTTTGACTCTCCTTTGCTTTTGTTCATCAGTGAGCTCCTTGGGGATCAATTTTGCACACACCTTTCTCATACCGAGATTTTAGTTAAGATTTTCCTGTTTTTCTATCAATGTTGATTTGGTCTGCTATGATTCTCATAGTCAGTTGACAATTTTGACACACAATTCAAGGAATTTTTGCAATGTTTTCATCAGTTCAGCATTTTACTGGCTACTGTGACTTCTCTTCATCAGTGATGCTTTCTCTCCCCTCCGGAGAGTATGTAATCCATTTGTACACTGCTGTTTTCTTCATGGCATTATCCCCATCAACTTGGAGTAACACGTCCCTAATTTCACTTCTACTCTTACCAAGGATAACAAGAAATTTAATGTTTGTTTGTTGCTCTAATTTAATCTCTGACATTCTTGTGATGGCACACAAAAACAGGCAATAACAATAAATAATACCACTATGGTTATGAACCCTTACCAAGTTTGTTTGTACAGTGATGCCAATCTAAGTGCACAGTGGCAGGTTCACAAACTTAATTGTCAGAGTTCATAATTCTGCCAAAGCTATTTCTCATAAAACACCTGCTAAGATGCTAAATGTTCCTGTTAACACACCTTAAAAAAGAACATAAAACAACACAAAAATAGTATGCATTTGGGATTTTCCTTTGTTTTTTAAAGAAATTATCCTAGCAAAACATGAATTAACTAGGACAAATCATCATACTGAATATTAAGTTATGTATATTGCCTTTTGTTGTTATTGACTTTGCTCTTGATTTTTTGAGGGGGAGTGAAGGGAGAGAACACGTTCTTTAAAATGTAAATTCAAAATCATGCAAAGATAAATTACAAACTTCCCTCGCCTACAAAGAGTTCATGTAAAGTGTAATTGAAAATAAGTGGCATAAAACAATATTTTAGACTTCTGTGTAAATAAGGACAATTGAATACTTTACACACGTAATATCTGTATATCTTATTTCTATATCTACTTCTTTCTGTCTGTCTTTCATTCATTATATGTCTACCTACCTATCTGTATACATATCACACTTTCATCTAGGATGGGATTGCATACAGATAGTTTATTGGGAAATTTGATCTCAGGAAGTTCATGTAAAGGGCAAGCAAATTAATCATGGAAGTACTAAAAGTCTAGCTAAGGGTGTATTATTGATTTACCCACTGCAATAGATGACTTGTTTTTGATCATATCAGAATATTATAAGGTGTGTTTTGAAATGCATGTCAAAATTTTTGGCCTGGAGGAATAAGAGGGGGTCATTTATATATCACAAACTCCTATTCATCAAGACTGATACCCTGATTATTAATACTTCTGAGTTTTGGAGTTGTGTATGCGTTGGTGTAGAGTACTTTTCTGCTGGCACGCTATATTCTAATGATATGAAATCACTAGAACAGAGACCTTGAGGGACATTGCAGTGATATCAGACAAATATGACCAGATTCCACTCATAGGAAGTCAGTACAGTCCTGCATGATGGAGGAAGTGGAACAGTGAAAAGAATTTTAAAGTGTTACATGATAGGACTCAATACGTTCTCACTCCTAGCACCATTGAAATCAACGATTGCCCACCTGTAAACTTTCTAGAGCTCTTTCTAGGTAGTTCAGAAGCATATTTCTGTAATACAAAAGGTTTAATACTTCTACTTGCAACCGTTTCTATTACTGTGCTGGTCTTGGAGATATCAATCTCTTTCTTCCTCCTTTAATGCACATTGTGATTTTCTTCACCAAGAATATGGTATGTTTAGGTTTTTGGTAGATATGTTCACTTGGATCTTTATTTGGGCCCTAAGTTACTCTACTTGTGGTGCTCCATAATCACTGATATTAGTCATTCATCATTATTGCAAACTTGGAAGCACCTACAGGTAGCCTATTGAATCTGGTTTCCAAACATACTACTACCTACAACTGTGGAAAAGTACCTTAATATTTCATGCTTATCAGCATCCATATGAGTTTAGTAGAATACTTTTTTTTTCCTGTTTCCTGAGGAGCCCAAAGGATTAGGATTTATTCCTAGTTTAAATCTATAGTAATCCTTAAAATTTCACTTATTAGATGTGTAGTTAGATATTTCAAATTTGTAGACCTGAAAGAAGTGGGGATCAGAAGAACAGATTTTAGAGGTGAATCACAGGTGATCATGAGAAGGGCCAATATTACTTCTGCCCCTTATGTCCTGAACCCACATATTTTAGTTATCTGGGAGACAACTTTGTATATCAGTTTATATATGAGTACAGCACCTTGGAGAAAAATGCCCCAACTCACAGGGTGTTTTCCTAAAATGACAGATTAACTCAGTCTTTATGAAAACATTGTACCTTTCTATTAGTTTTATAACTTTTGAATAGTGAGATCTATAAAGGCTGTCCAGAAAAAATCTGGCCCAAAATGCCTCTTATCTTTCAAATGACATGGCTGGATACTTTCCGGAAAGTCCTAGTATGGTAAAACAAATAAATCCTAAGATCCTGTATCTGTACGCATACCTTCTTTAGCGGGGGGATGACCTCATCTAAACCTTTTCTCCATTAACATCTGGTGGCTTTTGCTGATTTTCGGTTGTGCTCTCAGTTTCTCCCCTCTTGGGCTTCTCTATAACCTAACCTTGCATTTCTCATAGCCCATTGGTTGGTTTGAAGAGCATGTGTCCTACAAGAAAGTAAGCCACTTTTATACCTCTAATTATTTATTTTAATTTATTGTAGCCTACTCATTATATATGGGAAACTAAGACAGGACTCTACTTGAGGAAAGAGAAATAATACTCAAATATTTTTTGGAGAATTGATTTAAAAAATGATACATACCCTTACTCTAACCCTGGCCACACAATATTTACATTATTTCTATAGGAAAAATATATTTCTTTTTCCCCCTGCTGCCCCCTAAGCCTCAGCCCCTCTCTGGCAGCATGATGCTCACCCAGAGCTCTGTGCTCCTGCTAAGCCAGCATCATATTCATTTTTTTTTTCAGCTACCATCCTGATCATCTACCAGGACCTCATGAGTCACGATGAGGTGCTCTCTAACATCTACAAGATCCAGGAGATTGCTCATGGGCTGTGCCTAGAGGTGGAAGGGATGGTGATTGGTAGGACAGAGAGTAGCATTGGTGACTTGCTTGTTGGTGGAAATGGTTCTGCTCAGGGCCCTGAGGGCAAAGGTACCAAACGCATTCACTGGTGTTGATATTTTCATGAAACATCATTTGCAGGAAACTGTTTTCACAAAAGAAGCCTATAAGTAACATATCAATGATGAAATGAAATCAATCAAAAAGGAATTTGTAGAACAGAGAGTAGGAAGAGTAAAACTTTTTATAATGGGCTGTAGAACTAATCAAGTGCATCCTTGCTAATTTCACAAGCTATCAGTTCTTTATTGGTGAAAACATGAATCCAGATGGCATGGTTGCTCTGCTGGACTACTGTGAGGATGATGTGACCTCTTATACATTCTCCTTAAGGACAGTTCAGAAACATAAAAATGTTAACAATTTTGGCAGTTTGGATCTATCACCTGTCATCATAAGTGGCTGCTGATTTTCATCTACACACAAGGATAAATGGGACTAAAGTTACCTTGAGCTCTTCATTTATTTTAACCTGGATTTATTTGGAGTGGAGGCATTGTTCTTAAGAAAAACACATCATGTACACTGTCTAAAAATAAAACTCATAAAATGAAAATACACTTAACCCTTCCTAAAACCCATCCCATGGAATCATCTATGAAGCAGCAATTTTTTTATTTTTTTTTATTTTTTTAGCATTCTGTGACTATGCTCTGTCCCAACTGCTCAACTCTGCCATTATAACTTGAAAGCACTCATAGACAACATGTAAATGATCATATATAGCTGCATTCTAATATACTTCCTTCACAAAATCGTGTATGCCATAACTGTCATGCTGCTTCTATTTTATTGACCTTTGATCTAAGGCATCACACTCACTTAAGATCCAGGATTAAAAAGATCTGGGATTTACCGTTATCTGCTTGTCTGAATCAGATCCTCAGAAGTGGTTCCTTTTATAAAAACTCTGTGTGTTTAGTTTTCCTCAATCTAAGGCCCTAGAACTAAACAGAAACATTCTTACTGACACAACTCATATATAATGGTGGACCAGGAATAGAGTAATCACTACAGCCACTCAGTCTAAAAAGGGGAACTGGGAGGCATCTTGGAGACACAGATTGATAGTGATTCTCAAACACAGGTAGGCAGAAATTGGCAGCTGAATAATTCTCTGAGCCAACTGCTATTCTTTAAATATTTGAAGGTCCAAAGTTTTCTTCACAATGGGCACTGCCTCTATCTCTTTTAGTACAAGCCGAAATAACTACTAAATTTTGTGTATTTCCTATGAATCAATTGGATTCGTAGGAAATCCACTCTATTAGAAAAACACCATATTAATTTTTTCTCCAAAATAAGAACTTTCTTCTATACGCTTCCTGAAAGACTGCTAAAGGACAGTTTTGGTTGGTTGGTTGGTTGGTTTTTTTTAAGATTTTCAGAAGCCCTAAAGTTTAATGAAAAGTTTGAGGCACATTTACAACATCAGTTGAGGATCTTATGTAATTTAACACGTTTCTGAGACAGTTCTTTAACACTTTTCAGAGACAGCTCCTTACTAATGATTTTATATTTATATCCTGAGTTTAAAGGTTGTTTGCTTCAAAACCCTTTCTTTATTTGAAAACCTTGAGTAGGTGGGAATGATACATTATTCAGAAATTCCTATCACCTTTCTTATTTTGTTTGAATACTGATTTCTTTAAAAAAATTTAAACTCCTATCTCTCCTCAGTTTTACTCGGGGCAGTTAGATGAAGCAACTCCGCTACTCTGTCTGGAATACTGACCACATTATTAACATTTTACATTAGTGTGATGCATTTGTCACTGTTAATGAACCAATGTTAATGTGTTATTATTAGTATTAATTCAAAGCTATACTGATTTACAACCTAATGTTGGTAGTATAAGTCCTTCTAAATGATAATAAGATATTAGACAAAAGTTTTTAGGTGGCACATGCCTGAATATATATTTTACCATTCTAGTGGATTATGGTTTTTCTGAGTACATAATTTTAGGTAGGTAATTATTTTTTTCTCAGAAATTTGAAACCCTTTGAACATTATCTTTAAGATTATGGGTAAGTTTTATGTCATTCAGATCCTTAAAACTATTAAGTGACTTACTCAGATTTCTAATCTTTTATAATTTACCTGAATTCCTCTCTATCTTCTTTTTCCAAATTGTCTTTTGATGTGCAGTTTTCTAAATTTTTAGAACTATGTGTGTGTGGGTGTGTGACACTTTTAGACCTCTAATCATTTATATTACTTAGCTTTAAGTAAGTAGGCTCTCTAGGGACCCAAGGCAGGAAACAGAGCAACCCTAATATCAACACCATTAGTACTAGTGAAGCATAAAAGGAAGGTCTGAAAGAGACATTTCTGGAGAGAGACTATTTAGATCACCCTTATGCCACCATGTGCCATTGAAGGATTTATAAAGAGATATATGTATTAAGATGCCATTTTAAATATAATTTCTTATATAAATAACATGGAAAATTATAGTATTAGATATTGTTATCAAAATATTTAGAAGATATTGCCTGTCTTAAAAATATGTGCTTTCTTTTTCTCAGTAATAATACTATGATTCTTAGATACATAAGCATGAATGTCTCAGAGACACTTATTGGAAGTTTTGATCAAGGGATTAAGTTCTTACTGGTAGCATGCAAAAATAATTCTGATAAGTATTCTTAAAGGGAAAGAACCAGTGTCTCACTTTTCTCATCCTTTCTTGATGTTTGAAATGCAAACATAAAGGCTGAATTTTCAGCTATTATCCTGTACTATGTGGTGGTCTCGGGAGAAGAAACCAGGGAACATAGGGGACCGTATGATAAACTAATGTGTGCATCTCAATATCAAGTAGTTTAGAAGCCTGAATTTACTACCTCTGTACTTACTCTATGAGTAACTCATATCCTATCATCAATAAAATAGTGCTATGCTGAATATTCCCATAATTCACACCCAAACCTAAGACTTACTAGTACATACATTTTAAGTTAATTATAACCAGAGAAATTATGTAAATTCAATAAGTAAATACAAATCTGTACCTGCACAGTATAGCTGCCTCCTTCAGTTCTGAGTTTAAGAGTAGAGTAGTAAATTTACGTCTTTCATAATTATTCCATAATTGTATTTCTTAGTTTTAGTGCTATTTTACCTTCTATACTGATTACACATAAATATATAATTTATAAGTGGGTGTGTATGTGTGTATATAGATAGATCGATGATAGATATAGATGATATATAGATAATACACATACATATAGATTATAGATATAGGTATCTAGTTACAGGTACAGATACAGATACAGATACAGATATAGATACAGATACAGGCTGTCTGGAAAAAACTCAGGTGTTGTCAATATGATGAGATAATTTCTGTACAGCCCTTGTATATAAATTTTCTGGTGTCTCTTTTTTGACACTTTTAAATACTGACATGGGAAATAAAAATCAAATTTAATAAGTTTATAATTTGTGAAAATCTAACTTAATTTTCAACAATCAACTATTGGTTATTAATTCAGGGCTATCCGATGAATTATATACTGTTTCTTTACTGTTTTCTTTACTGTTTTAAAAAATTTACAGTAAAGTAAGAGTGATCTTATCAGTTCTCTAGGAAGTAATTTTCTGCATATTGGGATTTGGAGACTGTTTAAAATACACACTTGATAACATTCTCTGAGATACACTTTACTAGGCTTCAACAAATGAATACCTTATCTAAAACTCTTTGCTTGTATGGCTGCTGACTTTGACTGTATGACAGTTGTCAACATGACTTTTTAATGCATTAACTCTTGCTTCCAGAAGATTGCCATTCTGTCTATATTTAAGGAATGGGAAAGTAAGGCAGTCACACACACACCCATACTCTCTGCTTCAGCAAGATGGAAAATTAGTTTAACCACATTTTCCCTTACTGGTCCATATAAATTCACTGACATCAATTTAATGACTTGTTATTTAATTCATGGGTTATAAACCTGAGAAGATTAAAATACAATATGAAAAACGTACTTTGTGTAATTCTGTACTAACTGTTATTTTGTTGTCTTCTCTCTACTGTTAATTTTTGAGGAGAAAGTTATATGTATGTATATTTTGTCCCTAGAATTACTATTCAGCCATATGCTACAAATGCTAGACACTATATTATGGTTAACAGGGAATTTTTATTTCTGTTCCCATTCCAAGTATTACATGTTTTATTTTCCAATGTTTTTTACGTTATATTTTATTTTGATATTTTTTTTGCTCTTTACTACGTTCTTTCATATATTTAGAATTTCATGTAGCTTTCTCTCAAAGCAATTCCATGTTGAAAATGTCATTTTTCAACTGAATAAGATTTAAAATCCTTCTTTTATTCTCTCAACCTATGTTGATACATCACGTTTTGTGATAAACTCATCTCTTTTCCACTTTAAGGTATAATCACTCACTGATTGTAAGAATATCTGCAGCATTTTAGACCAAATTAAATAATCAGTATGTTTAAAAAAAAGGAAGATAAGATAGGAAAATGATAAATGTCTTAGGCTGTATGATTTTCCAATAATGGATAATGAGGATTGACCCAAAGTAACGTAATTAGATCAGATACATTTGTTTTGACATTATCCTGCTTCAGGCCTCACCTCCCCACTCCACTTGAAAGCCATTGGTCCTCTAAATATGTATAACAGTATCCAGTGCTATTTATCTCACGGTTCACATTCTACTCAAAAAACTACTTTTAGCTAATGCAACAAGAAAGATGAGATTAAAGGGTAAATTATAATGGCCAATACCCATCATACCCAAGCTTTATCCCTTCCAAACTGATAAAAAATAAAGATGCAAATACAAAAAATAATACTGTTCTTGGAAACATGTTAGAAAGGAAACCTTTTTTCTATGTATTTTTTTTTTTTTTGCCTAAATAAAAATAAAGGAGGAGAAAAATTTTTTTCCATATTCTTCATCAGTGTGCATTCATTTCTCCTAAAAGGATAACCATATGGAAAACAATTCAAAATCTAATTCTCCTAGCTATGCAAGCATGACCTACCTACCTCAGAAAACAGCAAGTATTTTAATAAAAAATATTTATTCAAGTACTCTACCTATATTCCTGAATATTTGTATAAGATGGTAGCAGTGTCTTCAAAATGAGGGGAAAAAAGTATTCAGTCATTACAAAGAAGTTAAAAATCCAAAGTATAGTTATTCTATTTGTCAATTGGCAGTAGATTTCTGATTTTATTAGCACTCATTTTGCAATATGTTTTCTGGGTTTTGTCTATTATAAAAGGGCATAAAATTTAATGGCAGTATGTCAATACAAATAACACTAGGCAAAAATCAATAGAAAAAAATGTTTAAAATATGTTTTAGCTTATCTAAATTAAGCATAATTAAGTATCTCACTATTCTACATTTTAGTCAGATCCTGAAAATATGGAATTATTGTTGTGCTGAAAATGGTTCTAAAAAGCAAACATTTTTTATATTTCATAATGTGTTATATATATAAATTGAAAATGCATTATTTTGTTTTTTTTTTTCTCTAATATGATTAATGGATTACATGGTAGAAAATAAACTCAGTTAAAATCATTTTCTTAAAAAAACAACAATTGATTCTAACTAAAAAAAAAAACAGATAAAAATGTTATATGCCCTTAGAGTCAACATATAAATGAAGTTTCAAAGGCTAATTTATAACGTAATTCTAGATAAAAGGATTTTTAGACCTAAGTAGGTGTTACAAAGTCAGGTAGCAACAACTTCAAGATTCATATCATAACCTTTTAATTCATGGTATATTGTTATATTTTTACTGTTCAGCTTTTATGTTTAAAATTAAAATGATATTCTATTTTATAGTTTCACAGTATCAGTTTTACTAAAATTATAACATGACAATCATTTATCAAAGAAAAAATTAATTTACACTTTATAAACAATGTAATATATAATGTCTTTGAAAATATGATTAAGTTTAGATGAATCTACTATAAGGGTTGTCCATGATTTTTAAGATGGTAATCGAGTTAAGACAAGGTCATACTGGATTGGAATGGACTGCAAATTCCATGACTGGTGTCCATATAAAGGCAGAGACATTTGGAGAGAGACACATACACAGAGGAAAGACACATACACAGAGGGAATAAAACCATGTGATGACAAAGGCAGAGATTGGAGTGATGCAGGTGTAAACCAAGAACACCAAGAATTATTGGCACATGCCAAAGAAAGGCAAAAGAACACATCTCCAGTAAATAGGCTAATAAATAAAGCAGTGTGAATTTATTTTCTATGAGAAATCAACATATAAAATGTCTTTGATCTTTGTAAGAATTCTATAGATACTTTCATAAGAGTAAAGATGATCCATGCTCAGTGCTTTCCGAAGATTCATTTTCCATCTAAGTGAATATAATATTATACAAAATATTTTATATTATAATTTGAATTTAAAAAGAGAAGGTATGTTCTTTATTTTTAATCTTTAAATATATGACAAAAATGTCATTGAGATACAGCTGACTGCTATATTTCAAAAGATTCTCATGGAAAAATACATAACTAATATAGGAGGAATAATTTGTTATATAACTTGGTAGTCTCTAATAGTCCAATGTAAAGATGTTTAAAGTAGTATTAAATTCAGAGTAAACATGAATAGAAATATATTTAATCTATGCCTGCCTGACATCACAGAAACTCATTGAAAAATAAAATATTTATTGAAACAGTTGTTCTGAGTCATAAAAGTTTAAAGCCCCCAAATGTTTATTTGAATTCTGTTTCACAAATTGGATGTTTTTTCTACCACACTGGGCTTGTAGTTATGATTTCAGATTTCAGAATCATATAATGGTTATTAATTATTATTAAAGTAACTATGTTATAGTAATCATATAGATATATTTTATTTGAAATTATAAAGAAGCTCCTTGACTTCTGATTGAGTTACATCCTGATAAACCCATTGCAAGTTGAGAATGCATGTAGTAATACATGTAAGCTACCGATAAACATCCTAGCTTAGCCCAGCCTACCTTAAATTTGCTAGGAATACTTATGTATTTGTAGTTTTTAATTGTATTTTTGATATGCAGATGTACCCTATTTAAGTCAAACAATTTTATATAACTTTGTAAATACTGAGCATTGGTTATTACATCACGAGCTTCTTGGGATTAAAAATATAGTGTCATTTCTTTCTCCATTCTAGTGGGTCTACTATCTCTGTAGTCCTTGACAGCAAGTGATGCATAAACTTTCACTCTTTAACCATACAGATCTCCAACAACTGTCTCATCTTTTAGAAAACATGAAGGAGGGCTGATAGTTTAAAGATAGAGATGGGAAAGCTGGGATGGCTCAGCGGGTTAAGCGCTCTCTTTGAAGACCCGAGGACCGAGGATCGAATCCCGGCCCTGGCCCATGTGGACCCACATGCTGAAATGGGGTGTGTCCCCAGTTCAGTTCTTGCCGGGACCTATGCGGGAGGCTCCCCTCCCAGTTCCTGCCCTGCACAGCCCTATGCCCACCTGTGGAGTGAAACTATATGGAAAACTAATGTCAACTATGGAGACTGCTCTGGGCCCTCCCCCTTCTCTCTGTATCTCTCTGTCTCTGTTTCTCTCTGTCAAAAATCAATAAAATAAATCTTAAAAAAAAAAAAAGATAGAGATAATAGTCTTCCTGAATCCCTAAAATGTTAACAATTGTTTTATGGAAAAATGTAAGAAACATTGCAGAATTTATCTTATGAGACATTAAAAATGAGGCGTGGTGCTTTTGGCACTTTAATCACTCTAATCAAGCTAATCAAATTGATTCTACATCAATTTATTAAATACTTGTCATTTTCACTGGAGGAAAATTGATGTTTGCTAGAGTAAAATAACAAACATAAAATGAAAATATGTCTAGTAATTTTTATAGATGTGTATCTGCACTTCTTGAGCACTTGGGTTTTGTTTTTACTTTTTGTTTCTTTGGATACCCCAGCAATTGTATGCCCATGATGTCTCTGCTCAAGCCCACACAAACATAATTCTTTTAACATAATTTCAGCCATGGCTAGCATGTGGATAGTCTATAAAAGTATGTTTGGTGAATACACTCAGGCATAAACTTGTGATTTTTTTTTTAAAGATTTATTTTTATTGGTTTTTGACAGAGAGACAGACAGAAGGGGGTGGGGTGGGGCAGAGCAGTCTCCATAGTTTACAGCATTAGTTTTTCACTCCACAGGTGGGCACAGGGCTGCGCAGGGCAGGAACTGGGCTAGGAGCCTCCCTCATAGGCCCTGCAAGAACTGAATTGGGGGCACACCCCAGTTCAGCATGTGGGTCCGCCTGGGCTGGAGCCAGGATTCAATCCCTAGTCTCCAGGGATGCAAAGCGAGTGCTTAACCTGCTGAGCCATCCCAGCTTCCCCTTGTGATGTTTTTATAATAACTTACACATATACAAAAACAAGAAAATTTTAGAATAATAACTTTTAAAATCTTGTGCAGCAAACATGAGAGGAGAATGTAAGTTTAAAAGTTGTTAAGAAAATGAGAACATATTCATGGGCGTGTTAAACCATAACTCAAGTAAGCTCCACTGGTCAAGTTTAAAAACAAAACTGTCAATAACATATCTAAAGCTAAATTATTATTTAGTAATATTAAAAGGAGGTAAAACTAAAGAGTCAAAGAGGCCTCTGAGCTTCAGTGTAAAAAGCTTAAAATTTGAAGGTTCAATAGTAAAGTTTTGAGGCAATACTAATATGTGTTATTTGGCAGCAATTGAAATAACATGAAAAATTACAAAATAGAGTCTCAATGAAAAAGACAGAAATGAATAAAATTTGTCTAATGTTTAAAATGGACGTTGCTAAACAAAATTTGAGTCCCCAGATGAAAATTGTCTTCATTCTTCAATTGTTAAATGAATATATCAGATGATTTCCTGGTATAAAACAGCTAATTACAGTGTTCCCTCGCCACTTCGCGCTTCATGGTTTGCTGCTTCAGTGCTTCGCGGGTTTCCCCAAAATATTCATCAAAAAATAAAAATGAAAAAATACCACCCTGTCGGCAGCCACATGGCGGAAAGGAGCGTTGTTTCATGTGGATGCGCGAGAGAGAAGGATCCCTGCAGGTCAAACAAAGAGATGAGCTGACTCAGAGTCCCTCCCACGGGCTCTCATAAAGGCGCGGGATGGGTTTCCGGGGCAACATCGACCCATGAGAGGACGAGTGGATTGATCCCTGTGAGGTGATTGTCTGCGCAGCATCGCAGCCTCACCTAGCATCTTCTCTTGTATCTCGCCAGTCTTGTCCATGATGTGGACTGTCTCGCATACTGTATTTTAGTGTTGTGTTGGCCATCACTTGTTTTGTTTAAGCGATCACTTTTTTTTATTAATTAAGCCCTTATAATGCCGCCTAAGCGCTGTGCCCCTGCGAAAGCTTCCTCCGGGGCGCCCAAGAGGAAGAAGATGATGACCATCAGCGAAAAAGTGAAACTTTTAGATATGATCAAAGAGGGCAGAAGTGATGCATCTGTGGCACGCCATTACGGGGTGAAGGAATCTACAGTGCGGTCCATCAAG
>PVKE010044421.1:0-13018 GCA_004027555.1 Craseonycteris thonglongyai | reverse complement strand
TGATTATCTTTGTGACTATTTTCATAACATGTTCAAAGGGCAGTATTTTACAACACAAAGCTTCCTGATGGATAATACAGTGGTAGGACATAAAGTTTGAAAATGATTCATCTTTCCTGCAAAGGGCAATAAATCCTTTGTTTTGACCAACCATTGCTGGTGCCCCATCGGTAGTTATCGCAGACAACTTATGCAAAGGAATGTTGATCGACCTGGCATATGTTCTGAAAGTTTTATAAATATCCTCACCTCTTGTCTGTCCTTTCATTGGTAATATTTGCAACAGCTCCTCTTTTACTGTGAAGTGACTAAATACCATTCTCACCATAACTGCCAACTGTGCGGTGTCTGATATGTCTGTTGACTTGTCAAATTGCAGAGAGAAGCAGTCACATATTTCCAAGTCAGTCTTTAACTGAGTTTGCAAGTCTTTTGAAATTGCGTGTATTCTTCTTGTGACTGTTCTTTGACAACTGTAGGTCTTGTATCGCCGACATAATCTCACGCTTGTTAGAATATTCCTCAAACAAACAATCGGCAGCAGTCAGAAATGCTTCTTTTAACAATTCACCATCCTAGAAAGGTTTTTTTCTTCTTTGCGAGCATGTGAGAAATTTTGAAAGAAGCAATGGTTGCCTTTTTAGATTTTTCCACATGTCTAATGAAAAAAGCCTGTTGAGTAGTTAAACTTAATTTTAGTTGATTTATTTTTTTCTTTCTTACTTCAGATTTAAGTGGATAATTCGTATCAAAAGTGGTATGACTTGTCTGAAAGTGACATTCAACATTATGTTTTTTCGGCACTGCAATACTATTGCCACACAACAGGCAAACGCATTTACCTTTTAAGTTAATGAAACAATATGATTCCTCCCAGTCTGTGTTAAAATTATAGGTTCTTTTTCTCTTATTTGGTCCACTCATTTTAGGACTAAAAAAATAAAAATAAAAATAGTTATAGAACTACAATATCATAGCAGATTGCCACCATAATAATAGATTACCTACCTCGCTTTTAGTTCATTTAAAATCGAATATATCAAAACACTGTGATCCTAGCTAACCGTCACGACCCGATCAGTCCAGCAACCGCAATCAAAATGGCAACTTGGCGTCTCCCGGTGGGTGGAGGAGAGTTTAAAGAGCGCAGCGGCTAAACAAGACGCGACACGTACAAAGGCGAAAGCTAGGGAAAAACTTATACATACGATATTGCAAACATACCAACGAATATAATAAACCTGTGTAGATACTCAAACAATATTTTAAAATTCTAACCAATGTATAAAAATAAATTATAGTTTTACTTAGTGTTTATGAAAAACTTCTGATGCAGTCAAATCATGGCGGGCGCACACAAATCGGGCCGGGGGTTGGGAATCCCTGATCTGGAGGAAATGGACAAATTTCTAGAAACATATAGTTTACCGAGACTGAACCAAGAAGAAATGGATAACCTAAATAGACCAATCAATAGTACAGAACTTAAAACAACTATCCAAAGGCAAAAGTCCTGGACCAGATGGTTTAACCAATGAGTTTTATCAAGCATTCAAAGGAGAACTAATGCCCATCCTCCTCAGACTACTCCAAAAATTTCAAGAGGAGGCAATACTACCCAACTCATTCTATGAAACCAATGTTCCCCTAATATCAAAACCTGGGAAGGACAATACCAAAAAAAGATAACTATAGGCCAATCTCCCTGATGCACACTGATGCAAAAATCTTAAATAAAATTTTAGCTAACAGAATACAACAATGCGTTCAAAAGATTATTCACCATGACCAAGTGGGATTCATCCCAGGGGCACAAGGATGGTTCAACATACGCAAATCAATCAATGTAATCCAGCACATAAACCAAAGGATAAAAAACACATGATTATCTCAACTGATGCAGAAAAAGCCTTTGACAAGATACAACACCCATTTATGATAAAAACACCGAATAAAATGAGAATTGAAAGAAAGTACCTCAACATAACAAGAGCCATATATGACAAACCCTCAGCAAATATTATACTGACTGGGGAAAAACTGAAGCCTATTTTCCTAAAATCAGGAACAAAACTGAGATGCCCCCTGTCACCACTGCTATTCAACATAGTTCTGGAAGTTCTAGCCAGAGCAATCAGACAAGAGAAAGGAATAAAAGGTATTAGAATTGGGAGAAAAGAAGTTAAATTGTCATTCTTTGCAGATGACATAATCCTTTATATAGAAAACTCTAAAGACTCTATCACAAATCTATTACAAATAGTAGGCAAATACAGTAAAGTTGCAGGATACAAAATTAATGTCCAAAAATCAACTGCATTTTTACATGCCAACAATGAAACTTCAGAAAGAGAGATGAGAAGATCCATTCCCTTTGCCATTGCAAACAAAAAAAATGAAATATTTAGGAATAAATCTAACAAAGAACTTGAAAGACTTACACACTGAAAACTATAAAACACTGTTAAAAGAAATTAAAGAAGACACAAAGAAATGGAAAGATATTCCCTGTTCATGGATTGGAAGAATCAACATAGATAAAATGGCCAAACTACCGAAAGCAATATACAGATTCAAGGCCATTCCCATCAAAATCCCACAGACATTCTTTCAAGAAATAGATTTTTTAAATCATCAAATTTGTATGGAACCACAAAAGATTCTCAATCGCCAAAGCTACCCTTAAAAAAAATAAATAAAAGGATAAGGCTGGGGGCATCTCACTGCCTGACTTTAATCTGTACTACAAATCCTCAGTAATCAAAACAACTTGGTATTGGCAGAAAAACTGACACACAGAACAATGGAACAGAATTAAAAACCCAGGAATAAACCCACCAATATATGAAAAGATTATTTTTGACAAAGGAGTGAAAAATATACAGTGGGGGAAAAGCCTCTTTAGGAAATGGTGCTGGGAAAATTGGAAAACCACGGCAAAAGACTGAATGTGAACTATGATCTGTCACCATATACCAAAATTAACTCAAAATGGATTAAAGAACTCTAGATAAGACCCAAAACAATAAATTGCATAGAAGAAAACATTGGTACTAAACTTATAGACCTGGGGTTCAGGGAGGACTTTATGAATCTGACCTTAATAACAAGGGAAGTAAAAGCAAATATAAGTGAATGGGACTATAGCAATCTAAAAAGTTTCTGTAATGCAAAGGAAACCATCAACAAAGCAAAGAGGCAAATAACCATTGGGAGAAAATATTTGAAAACAATGCCCCTGATAGGGGGCTAATATAAAAAATATACAAAGAAGTTATACAACTCAACAACAAAAACAAAACAAGCAATTCAATGCAAAAATGGGTAGAAGACCTAAACAGACACTCTCTCATAAAGATATACAGATGAACACCAGATATATGAAAAAATGCTCAACATCACTAGCAATTAGGGAGGTGCAAATAAAAATCACAATGAGATACCACCTCACAGTTGTTAGAATGGCTAGAATCAATGAGACAAGGAACAACAAATGCTGGAGAGGCTGTGAAGAAAAAGAAATCTTCATACACTGCTGGTGGGAATGTAAACTGGTACAACCACTGTGGAAGGCTGTATGGAGATTCCTCAAAAAACTAGGAATGGAATTGCCATATGACCCAGCAATCCCTCTACTGAGTATCTACCCAAAAAACCTGAAAACCTTAATCTTTAAAGATGTTTGTACCCGCATGTTCATCGCAGCACTGTTCACAGTGGCCAGAACATGGAAACAACCAAAATGCCCTTCGATAGATGACTGGGTAAAGAAGATGTGGTACATTTACACAATGGAATACTACTCAGTGATAAAAGAAGATTAAATACAGTCATTTGTGACAACATGGATGAACCCTGAAACCACGTTATTAAGCAGAATAAGTCAGACTGAAAGAATCAAGAAACATATGACCTCATTTAGAGGAGGAATATGAAACTGAAAGAAACAAAAACTTATGTTATGAACACACTCAATAGTTTGGTGGTTACCTAAGGGTAAAGGGGGAGGGGAAGTGGGGCGGGGAGAGTGGACACCAGATATGTGGTGATGCAAGGATAGCTGGTCCTGGGTGGTGAGCATATAATGCAATACATAGATGATGTAATATAGAGGTGTACACCTGTAAACTATGTTGCCAACCAATGTCACCCCAATAAATTTAACAATAAAAAAAATCTTCACGTGGTCACATTTTGGACCTGGAGTTGACAATGATGCAGCAAGAAATACAAGAGATCTCAGAGCCCTTCAGCAAACCCTGTTCCCACTGGTACACAAGCACAATCCCTTTGGTTTTCAGGGCAATTTGTACTCAGCTATTTAAAATGAGGTTGGCATGTGAGAGAACAAGGACTCTGAAATGAATTTCATAATATCAGTTTGAGGTTTCCAGTCTGTAGGGTGCAGGAGGAGTTAGGAAACTGAAACAGTATAAAAATTAAGGGGAACCCAGAGTCAAATGACAAGAAGTTCACAATCTTTAGAAAGAAAAAAGGAAACAAAAAAGAAAAGAAAAGGAATAAAAAGGAAACAGATTAGAAGATGATTGTGACAGCTACAAAGGGAGCTATGTAGTGGGAATGCCTAGAGAAATTCAGTGATGAGGATCAGAACTTAAGGTTCTGAGAAGAAGATCAGTAATTGTTACTTAAACACCTCAAATAATTCTGTTAGCATTTTCTGAAAACATCTGTGACTTCATTTTACTGTTCTTCATTCTCTTAACCTTTACTTTTAAGACCCCACACAGTGGTCCCTTCATCTCCACCATGTGGAACTTGTTACCAAAGAATCAGGACCCTCCTCAGTGCAGTGTCCAGTTTCTTGGCATCCCACACAAAATAATGATCAAGACACCGAAGTACAGAGATTGGAGACTAGTTTATTAAAAGTAAAAGTAGAGGGGAAGCTGGGATGGCTCAGTGGGTTAAGTGCTCACTTTGCAGCGCCGGGGACCGAGGATCGAATCCCGGCCCCGGCCCGTGCGGACCCATGTGCTGAGCTGGGGAGTGTCCCCAGTTCAGTTCTCTCTCTGTCTCTGTATCTCTCTCTCTCTCCCTGTCAAAATAAATAAATAAATAAATAAATAAATAAATAAATAAAGAGCTGATTCATTTAAAAAAAAAAAAAAAGAAAACCCATCAGTAATCACTCTAGGAATGGACTAAAGGTCTGGAAAAGTAAAAGTAGAGGTTCTAAGATGGCAGTGTGTCCCTACCTGGGAAGGGACATTCAAAGAGAGGGAATTCCAAAGGGGAAACCCTGAGAAACACAGCCTCAGTTGAAACAACCACACAACGAAGACAACACCTGAAGGTTAGAGAAAAAAGGGTGAGTGGGAGAGAAGGAGAAGGAGCATACCGAGAGAGGGACATGAAACGCAACCCAGGGCTGGCAGAAAAAGAGGATTTAGGGGACTTGGGTCAAAGTGGAACTAGATCCAGGGCAGACTGGAAGCCAAAATCCAGATGAGACTGGAAGTCCCATAAGACTGTGGACAATTTAAAATCTGAAACCAAGTGTTAGAACACTGTGTCCCATTTGGACCCCTGCATTTTAGGTAATATAAGAACCACAGACCAGGGGCGGCTAAGCTGCCCAGGGCAGAGAAGAAATAGGGCACCAGCCATAGCTCAGCGCACAGAGATTCACTGGCCTACCAATGCAGCACAACTGATCTAAACACAAAATGGCTGTGAGGGAAATTGCTTTCCCACAGCAGAGTTGATCGGAATACAAATGGGCTCTGAGAGAAACTGCTTTCCCACAGCACAGCTGATCTGAATACTAATCAGCTCTGAAGGAAACTGCTTCCTGAGCCACTGGCTTTCAAAATCAAAGCACAGCTCTAGAAGAGGAGTGGGCGCAGACAGGGGAGAAAGACACAGACTGAGCCGTGTGCCTCCATTTTGGCAGACTTGCTTCCCTGATCATGGTGGAATCTGTGTTCATATCTCAGCTGTGCCTGCACACTTGGCACCCAGTCAGCTGGGCTAGCACCCTGAAGCCCAGAAGTGTGGACTCAAAAGAGCGAATGGTCTCTGGGTGACAGTGAAGCTAATAACACAGCCAGAAAAGCAAAGCACCCTTCTGGAGGGCTGGGGAAGAAAGTGCAAAGTTGAGCCACATGCCAGCCTCCCTACTCATGGCTATATACTAACTGGGTGGACATCCTGAAGCTTAGTAATATGGACTCAAACAAAAACTGTCTCTGGGTATGACTGATTCTAAACCCAGATCCAGGAAAGATAAACATGACCCTGGAAAAGGGTCACGACAATGCACAAATTGACCCACTGAG
Organism: Craseonycteris thonglongyai; assembly: GCA_004027555.1. Classification (NCBI taxonomy): domain Eukaryota; kingdom Metazoa; phylum Chordata; class Mammalia; order Chiroptera; family Craseonycteridae; genus Craseonycteris; species Craseonycteris thonglongyai. The sequence goes on along the minus strand of PVKE010044421.1, from coordinate 6,716 downwards.
GGAGGCCAGAGCATGGTGCAGGAGGTCAGAGCAAAGCACCAGCAGCAGCTGGAGATTGGCACAAGTGACCAGAGTGAGGGTCCAGCTGCCATCGCATGGGTCAGGTGGCTGGAAGTGGGAGCCTGCAGAACGTGAGGCCAGCGACTAGAGAAAGAGGGGAGTGTTCCAGTGGCTGGAGTGCCAGCAATGGGAGCGTGCTGGTAGTTGAAACACAGACTGGTCCTCGATGAGGTGGGGCTGCAATGTCAGCACATGGAGCCTGGCTGCTTCCCCTTGCTGTGTCCCATGGCTTGCCCTACCGGCCCAGCCCAGAGCCCACCTTCAGTAAGTCAGAAACCACCATTACCCTGTGACACAAACAGACCTGCACCTTTCAAAACAAACCCTGCCCCCACCTTTCCCATTGAAGCCAGCAGATGGATTGGGGGAAACTGAAGCACAGGCATGGCAGCTTCTAACTGCAGTGGAATCTCAGAGGCACAGAATACCATCTCCCACTATACCTTCCCAAAGAGGAGACACACAAAGACCGGGAGGACTGAGTCAAAGAGAAGTTCACCTTCTAGGAAGCCTCCCAATGTGAGAAAACCTAATTAACAAGAGAAAATACTTTAAGACACTGCAGGAACACCAGCTAGGAAATAAAAGAAAGATTTATTTACATCTATCAGGAGGAAAGTCCTCATGTCCAGAAAAGAAACACTCCAACAGCAGTGAATACCCTCTGAACAAAGGTGCTCAGAGAGAAAAAGAAAAATCTCCAGAAAAGAAATTTGAAGATATATAAACATATGAGCTAAATGACACAGAATTCAAAACTGCAATTCTGAAAACACTGGAAGAGATCAAAGAAACTGGCAGAGTACACAGAGGGAGCTAAGTGAGCTCAGAAAGGAAATAGAATCTATAAAAAAGAAGCAAATAGAAACTCTGGAGACAAACAACTCAATTAAAGAAATGAAAAATAAAATACCTACATTAGAACACAGAGCTGACCAGATGAAGGAAAGAATTAGTGAAATAGAAGACAGAAATTTAGAAATGTCATAGAAGGAAGAGAGAGTACTAAGAGCTAAAAGAAACAAAAGATATCTACAAGAACTATTTGACTCCATTAGAAAGAATAATATAGGAATGATAGGTATTCCAGAGGAAGGAGAGGATAAGGTGGACACAAAGAAAATGCTCAGATAAATAGTAAATGAGAACTTCCAAAATCTATGGCAAGAACTAGAACCTCAAATCCAACAAAAAAAAACAGGACCCCTAGCTACTTTAATCCTAGCAGACCCTCGCTGAGGCACATTATTCTGAAGATATTAACGGTTAAAGACAAAGAAAGAATCCTCAAGGAAACCAGGAAAAAGAACACCATAAACTATAAAGGAAAGCCCATCAGACTATCATCCAATTTCTCAATAGAAACTCTACAAGCCAGTAGGGAATCAAACAAAGTATTCAAAATATTAAAGAGGAACAATTACTAGCCAACAATCCTGTACCTAGCAAAGTTATCCATTAGATATGATAGAAGAATAAAAACATTTTCAGACAAACAGAAACTGAAGAAATTCTCCAGCACAAGGCCAGCATTTAAAGAAATACTGAAGGAGGCAATTGGACCTGAAACAAAAAGTAAAAATAAGAAGGGATAAACTAGAACAACAAAAATATAAAAAGGGGAGGAAGAGAAGGTTTAAATTTCCAAAGACCTTGGAGGTGAGAAGCATCCTTAAGAAAAGGAAATCAGGGGGAAGCCAGGATGGCTCAGTGGGTTAAGCGCTCACTTTGCAGCCCCGGGGACCGAGGATCGAATCCCAGCCGCGGCCCGTGTGGACCCATATGCTGAACTGGGGAGTGCACCCAGTTCAGTTCTCACCAGGGTGAGACCCCAGCCCAGTTCCTGCCCTGTGCAGCCCCTCGCCCACCTGTAGAATCAAACTATGTGGAAAAACCAGTGATGTACAACTATGGAGACTGTTCTGGCCCCTCCCCCTTCTCTCTGTCTCTGTCTTTGTATCTCTCTCTCTCTGTCAAAAACAATAAAAAAACTATAATAAATCTTTAAGAAAAGGAAATCATTGCATATATGAAAATTTCTTTTATATAATGTTCATAGTAACCACTGAAAAAGGACTTAGAACTGGGACACATAACAATAAAGAAGAGAAAACAGAAAACGTCATAAACACCATCAAAGTAAAATAACAGATGGGAATAAAAAAAGCTAAGAAGCAATAAAAAAAAAAAGAGCTGCCACAAAACAAGATAAAATGGATATAGAAAATCCTGATATATTAATCATCACCCTAAATTTAAATGCACTGAACTCACCAGTAAAAAAAAAAAAAGTAGGCAACTGTATTAAAGAACAAAAAACAACCTTATGCTACCTAAAAGAGACACACCTCAGCCACAAGGACAAACATGGACTCAAAGTGAAAGGGTGGGGAAAAATACTTCAGTCAAATAACATCCAGAGAAAAGCAGGTAAAGCCATACTTATGTCTTAAGAAGCAGGCTTCAGGATAAAAAAGATAAAAAGAGGCAAAGACGGATATTTCATAATGATAAACAGCACAATACAACAAGAAGATATTACACTTATTAATATATATGTACCCGACCAAGAAGCACCAAAATTGACAAAGCAACTACTAACAAATCTAAAAGTAGAAATTGACAAAAACACAATTAAAGTAGGAGACTTAAACACCCCATTGACAGCCATGGACATATCATCCAAACAGAAAATCAATAAGAAAATAATCAGCTTTAAATGACACATTACAGCAATTGAACATAGTTGACATTTACAGGATACTTCATCCTACATTCTTTTCTGATGAACATGGAACATTCTCAAGGATAGACCACATGCTGGGACATGAAGCTAGCCTCAGCAAATTTAAGAAGATTGAAATCATGCTAAGTGTATTATCTGATCACAAAGCTTTGAAATTGGAGATCAACTACAAAACGAAAGCAGAAAAATCCACATATACAAGAAGATTTAACAACTTGTTATTAAAAAATGACTGTATCAAAAAAGAAATAAAAGAAGAGATTAAAAAATACATAGAATCAAATGACAAGAAAATGCAAGATACCAAAATTACTGGGATGCAGCAAAAGCAGTAATAAGAGGGAAATTTATATCACTCAGGCTTATCTCAAGAAACAAACAAAAAAATTCACAAGCAAATCACCTACTATCACATCTTCAAGAACTAGAAAAAGAGGAACAAAAAACATCCAAACCTAATAGAAGGAAGGAAATAATAAAAATTAAAGCAGAACTAAATGGAACAGAGACTAGAAAAACAATAGAAAAAATTAATGCAACAAAGAGCTGGCTCTTAAGAAAATAATAATAAAATTGACAAACTGGCTAGGCTCACCAACGGAAAAAGAGAAAACACACAAATAATCTAAATTAGAAATGAAAGAGGGGAAATTAAAACTGATACCACAGAAATACAATGGATCATACAAGAATACTAAAAAGGACTCTATGCCATCAAATTCTGCAACTTAGATAATATGGACAAGTTTTTAGAAATATGTAGTCTACCTAGACTGATTCAAGAAGAACTGGATAACCTAACAGACCAATCAACAGTAAGGAAATTGAAACAATCATCCAAAATCTCCCCAAAGGCAAGAGTCCAGAACCAGATGGTCTCACAAATAAGTTTCACCAGGCATTCAAAGAAAAACTAACACCTATCCTCATCAAACTTTTTCAAAAAATTAAAGAAGAGGCAATACTTCCCAACCCATTCTATGAGGCCAACATTACCCTAATACCAAAGCCTGGCAAAAACATCACAAAAAAAGAAAACTGTAGACCAATATTTCTGATGAACACTAATGCAAAAATCTTAAACAAAATACTAGCTAATAGAATACAAAAATGCATTAAAAAGATTATACATCACAATCAAGTAGAATTCATCCCAGGGGAACAAGGATGGTTCAACATACACAAATTGATTAATGTGATACACCACATAAACAAGATTAAAGATCAAAACTATATGATTATATCAATCGATGCAGAAAATGTATTTGACAAGATACAACATCCATTTATGATCAAAACACTTAGTAAAATGGATACAGAAGAAAAATACCTCAACATAATAAGGCCATACACAACAAACCCTCAGCAAATGTCATACTGAATGGGGAAAAACTGAAACCTTTTCTTCTAAAATCAGGAACAAGACAGGGATGTCACCTGTCACCACTGGTATTCAATATACTGCTGGAAGTTCTAGCCAGAGCCATCAGGTAGAAAAAAGAAATAAAAGACATTCAAATTGGGAATTAAGAAGTTAAACTGTCACATTTTTTTTTTTTTTGGCTAATCAAATGCGAGCCTCTATTGGGGGGGTAGGCTCCCGAGCTACATTGTTCGGTCCGAGGAAAAAGGTCTGGGCCGAAGAATGCGCCTGTCACTGTTTTTTAAGATTTACTTTTATTGTTTTTGACAAAGAGAGAGAGAGAGATACAGAGACAGAGACAGAGAGAGGAGGGAGGGCCCAGAACAGTGTCCTTAGTTGCACATCATTGGCTTTCCCACATAGTTTTATTCCACAGGTGGGCGCGGGGCAGCACAGGGCAGGAACTGGGCCGGGGTCTCACTCCGGTGAGAACCGAACTGGGGGCACTCCCCAGTTCAGCATATGGGTCTACATGGTCCGAGGCTTGGATTCAATCCTCGGACCCCAGGGCTGCAAAGTGAGCACTTAACCCACTGAGCCATCCTGGCTTCCCTAACTGTCAATATTTGCAGATGACATGATCCTTTATATAGAAAACCCTAAAGACTCCACTAGAAAACTATTACAAACAACAAATGAATATTGTAAATTTGCCGGATACAAAATCAATGTACAAAAATCTACAGCATTTTTATATGCAAACAATGAAACTTCAGAAAAAAAATGAGAAAAATGATATTGTTTGCAATCAAAACAAAAAGAATAGAATACTTAGGAATAAACTTAACAAAGAAGGTGACAGACTTATACACAGAAATCTACAAGATGCTATTAAAAAAAAACTGAAGAAGATACAAAGAAATGGAAACATATTCTGTGTTCATGGATTGAAAGTATCAACATAGTCAAAATGGTTATATTACCCAAAGCAATATACAAATTAAATGAAATACCAATAAAAATCCCACAGACATTCTTTCAAGCAATAGATTAAAAAAATTATCTCTGAGTAGTGAGCACATAATGCAATGTATAGACAATGTAATGTAGAATTGTACACCTGGAAACAATGTAATTGTTATCAATCAATGTCACCCTAATAAATTTAACAATTAAAAAAATACAAACGAAATAAGGAAAGAAAGACTTCCTTGCAATTAAAAAAATTATCAGGTTCATATGAAACCACAAAAGACCCTGAATCACCAAAGCAATCCTCCAAAAAAAAGCATTAAGGCTGGAGGCAACACACTCCCTGACTTCAGTCTATACAAAAAAGTGTCATAATCAAAACAGCTTGGTATTGGCTGAAAAACAGACACACAGACAAATGGAATAGAATTGAAAACCCGGACATAAACCCACAAACATATAGACAGATAATTTTTGACAAAGGAGCAAAAAACATACAATATAGAAAAGAAAGCCTCTTCAGTAAATGGTGCTGAGAAAATTGGAAAACCACATGCAAAAGAATGAATCTGGACTGTGAACTCACACCACATACCATATTAACTCAAAGTGGATTAAAAACCTCCACATAAGACCCAAAACAATAAAGTTCATACAAGAAAGCATCAGTACTAAACTTATAGACCTCAGGATCAGAGAGCACTTTATGAACTTGATCCTAAAGGCAAGGAAAGTAAAAGCAAAAATAAATGAATGGGACTATAGTAAACTAAAAAGCTTCTATACAGCAAAGGAAATCATCAACAAAGTAAAAAGGAAACCAAATGAATGGGAGAATACATTTGCAAAATGACTTCCGTCTATACTACAAAGTACCGATAATCAAAACAGCTTGGTATTGGCAGAAAAACAGACATACAGACCAATTGAATAGAATCAAAAACTCAGAAATAAACACACGAATATGAGGACTGATAATTTTTGACAAAGGAGCAAAAATTATAAAATCGAGAAAAGAAAGCCTTTTTGGTAAATAGTGCTGTGAAAATTGGAAAAACACATGCAAAATAATGAATCTAGACTGTGAACTCTCACCATATACTAAAATTAATTCAAAACTGACCAGCATAGGAAACAGGGCTGACCAGCTAGAGGAAAGGATGAGTGAAATTGAAGATACAAACATGGAAATGTCACAGAAGAAAGAAGAAAGGGAAAGGAAAATCAAGAGAAATGAAAGAGCCCTACAAGAACTTTCTGACTCCATCAGAAAGAACAATATTAGAATAATAGGGGTACCAGAAGGAAGCGTGATGAAATCTTCTCAGAGTCTACTAAAACAAATAGTGGATGAAAATTTCCCTAACCTGTAAAAAGAATTACAGCCCCAAATCCAAGAGGAAATCAAAAGCCCTAACTACCTAGACCCTAGCAGATCTTCTCCAAGGCACATTGTTCTGAAGATGACAAAAATCAATGACAAAGAAAAAATCCTCAAGGCTGCCAGGGAAAAACAAAACATAACTTTCAAAGGAAAACCTATCAGGCTGTCACCAGACTTCTCAGCAGAAACTC
>PVKE010044420.1:0-13018 GCA_004027555.1 Craseonycteris thonglongyai | reverse complement strand
CTGGGGGAGGCAAGGGGCGAAGGTAGAAACTACTGGTAGGTCTTATAGGGCTGTGCTAAAGATGGTCTACCAAATTAGAAACCCCGTAATGTGGCCCAGCTGTGTTTTGACAAGTCCACCAGGTGGTTCTGATGTGTGCTACAAATTTACCTGGAACAGTGGTGTACTAGAGTGGCCTAGTAGGGTCTGGAGAGTTGATTGTGTGTCTCTTACCAACTTTTTGACACTGGTATCTTGAAATTTGCCAGGATGGGAGTGTATATTTCAGGGAAATCCCCCAAATACTGTGAATCAGGGCTCTCCTCCCCTCTATATTTCTTTATCACTACTGGTAAATTCAATAGGTCTGGGGTGGAGCCTCTAATTTTCTTGTCTAACATGTTCTCAGGTGATGCTGATGGCACTTGTTCTGGGACCGCACTTTGAGAATTAACAGAACTAAATTTTTTTTATTCTGACACATGTCTCAAGTGTTCTCCCCTTCCCCTTTATACATTTCTTAACTGTACAATTCACAGTATTTTATTTATTTTCATCTTCATCCTCTATAAGTAGTGAATTTGGAAGTCACAATTTTCAGTTCATTTTCATTACCATTCTTTTAATTTAGATCATCATTACTTCTGGCCTCCATTTTTACCACAGCTTATGTCCATGACACTCTTGTCTTTTTTAATCTGTCTAATATAGTCACCCTGTGTGGACTCTTTGGTATTTCTTGGTTTCTTCCACCTCAAACATAAGGTTATTCACTGGGTGCCATAGCTTCCTGCATCAGTTCTAATATCTTTTGAATGCTTGAAAACCCAACACTAATAAATTACCAGGTGTTTTCCAGCTCACATCAATGTTTCATTTCATCTTTTAAATCCACCTATTTTATTCATATATCTAGACTTTTGCACATAACCCTGTGAAGACTGGACCTGCATTATTTTATTCTATCCTTCTTGATCCTCCATATAACTTCTGTGTGTCCTAATAATTCGAATTCAATGGTATATGATGCCAATATGTATTTGACAAGGACTCTAATTATATCTCTGTTTCTAAGACAGAAAAACGGAGGCTGCATGTTAGTGTCGTTAGGGAATATTGGAGCACGTAATACAGAATATCAATAAGAAGATCAATTTCATCCTGAAGGCAGTCCTTTCCAAATATTTATTTTGAAGAAAGAAAAATGTCTAACATTTATTGGACATCTATTTTCTAAGCACTGTGATAAACAATTTCCTTATGTTATCTTATTTGTAGTCTCATGGCAACTCTGTAAAGAATTGTTATTTTATGGGTCCCTTGAAAACTCACAAATCTAATTTATCAAATCTGTGGTTAACATATATCTGGGAGATAAAGCTAATATAATGGATGGTCGAGTCATGAGTCACCACATCTTCCCAAGCTAGAAGAATGAGTCAAAAAATCAAAAGGCACATTTAACAACAATAATTACAAAATCTATGTTAAAATTGAATGCATCCTTCATAAGTTCTTGTAGAATTTGCTTGAATTAAGTTCAAGGAAGGAATCAGATAAAACTCTATAAAACTCAATTTGAGCTGATGGAGTGGTATAGCTGCTAATGAAGTTAGTGTACACATATTGCAATGTAGAATTATGGCATCCAGATAAAAAAAATATTTTTTTCCTGCATATATTTACTAGCTAATTCTCATTATGGGTATTGTGTCATCTGGGATATTATATTTAAGAGGAGTTTGACACATTATACAACATAAAATTATAAAAGCCAGGATGGTATCTTTATCCCAGTTGACAGGATAAAGAGAGAATACTGAGTGATGATAATACTCGCAATGAAATTCTGTCACATGAAAGGGCTGGGTCAGCTGAAAGCTGAAGGTGGACAGATGAGCGAAAATTAAAGAGGGGTAGGTTTTAGCTCAATGTAAAGAGAAACTTTCTTGTAGTCTGTGTAGTCAGAGGAGCTCAACTATGGAAGGTGACATGATTGAATGTGGTCAAGTAAATCATTTTCAATTTTTAAAGATTCTGGGATTTTATTATCATTTTTGTTTACCTTCAGGCTACTCTCATTCAAAATAATCTTTCCCCTTTCTAATATGTAATTGCACTCATGTAACACATTTAATTATCAAAGCACTTAATTACTCTTCCTTCCATGTACATTGTTATTATTCTCCAACATCTCTCCCCACTGAAAGACCCCAGTGGGGGTGGGGGGTGGCGGGGGGCATTATTTTATATCTCACTCAGTATAGTTCTGAACACATAGCTGGGATTTAATAAACATGTGCTGACTGATCAGTAATTTTCCAACCTGCTGAGGCGACTGTCTTTTGCAAGGGCAATTATGAACATTTCTAAGGGCCAACTGAAGTTCTTAAAATGATACAGATGGTGTTCTCTTCTCTCCATCTTGAGCATTTTTGTGGCCATTATAATTACTATTCATTAATGCTGTTTTTCTCTCTCTTTAGAAGTATGACAAATTATATACAATTTTAACATTATCCCCATATGTTACATGACTATGTTAAAAAAAATGCAGTAGCAATTTTAATAAATAAAATTGCTCTCTGTGAATCAAATATAACACTGGCTTCTAGATTCATTTTTCTCATTCTTCTCATTCCTGTACATTTTCCTCATTTACTGCCATTTTTTTTTTCCAATTCCACAGAATTGTGATAAGTAGATCTGCATCTGGATGTGTATATATGGTTTTTGGTATATGCCTTACAAAGTGGTAGAATAATTTAGATTTCACTTTTTTTTCTCAAAATGAACTACTATGTAATACCGTATGTCTCTTGCTGATATTCAGCTGTCCTGTATGAATGATTTTGTAGTTCACATTGTCAAAAGCAGAAAAGATAGTGAACTTCTAGTCTGAAAATGGGCACTGTATTCTTCTGAACTAATTTATTATGTGGCTTTGGGCTAGTCAGTTGAACCTTAAACACTCAGGTTTTTAAATTCTTCCTTTGTAAATGGGTAGATTTGAACTAGAGTTCAAAGATCCCTTAGATCCAAACATTCACAATTTCAGAAAGTCTCTACTTGTGTCTTGGTAAAGTTTTGTCCCAGTAAAATATATCTTAAACACATATTTTGCATTATAATTTGACTGATTGAAACAGTATCTTGAAATATTAGTTCACACTCTTCATTATTGTTTGAATCTAATATTTTTTCTTCAAAAATCTTACTCTTTTAAATATTTTCTGTATACTTTAAGAAGAAAGTAATTCATTTTCTCCAACTTTGTTGTAAAAAGAAATAACATAGTTAGGGAAACATTTACTATCGAAATCACTAAAGCAATTCATGTTACTTAGCACAGTAAGCCTACTTGTTTTATTCCCATTGAAATATGTGGGTTGGTCCTTCTTTTAATCTGATAAACACCCTTTCCCCCGCTAAATGTTCTCATCTAAGAGCAAGAACAATGGAAACAAATATTAGTCAAAGCATGATAAGCCATCTGTTTTAGAATAAATAGCTACCATTAGTTCTGTTCATGTTAGCACATATCAAAAGTGCATATCCCACTGTGCATATCCCACTATTAAAATAGTAAAAAGGAATCTCTGCTATTATCATTGACTGATTAAATCCAGTCACGCATGTACAAGGGTTGCCTCTAAAAAAATCCAGCTATTGTCACTATAGTGAGAACCATTACATGTCTGGACACTTTCCAGACAGTCTTCAGTGTGTTAGTTTCCTACCCTGACGGATGAGAAGTCCCCAATGATGTTAATGCACAATGATATGTAGAGCAACAAGCATGAGTGTTTACTATAAAACAAAAGAAGTCCATGTAGAAAAATCAGTTTTCTCCTACACCCTTTCTACTTCTCTGCTCAGTTCCTTGAGGAGATGGTGGAATGAATTTATTCAAACCAACAATCCCTTGTTGGGCATGTTATGTATATTGTTACAATCAAAGTGAAATAGAAGAATTTTATTAGGTTTCTGAGGAACTTCCTTTCTCTCCCCTCCTTTCTTTTCCTTTCCTTCCTCCCTCCCTTCATTTCCCTCTCCTTCTCCCTCTCTGTCTCTGAATGTGATGTGAACAAGGACATTTACGAGATCTAAGAGTTACTGGCAGCTTTCTTGTAACCAAGAAAGCCAACTTAAGGACAAAGTGAAATTCAGAAAATAAGGGAGGGGAAGCCGGGATGGCTCAGTGGGTTAGGCGCTCACTTTGCAGTGCCAGGGACCGAGGATCGAATCCCGGCCCCGGCCCGTGCGGAACCATATGCTGAACTGGGAGCTCCCCTAGTTCAGTTCTCTCTCTGTCTCTCTGTCTCTCTCTCTCTGTCAAAAAAAAAATATATATATATTTAAAAAAAAAAAAAGAAAAGAAGGGAAATCAGAGGAAAAGGAAACACACACACACACACACACACACACACACACATTGTTGAACTGTCAGATCAATCCTCACTTGAAAACTACTCATAGCTAGAATTTTTTTGTTACATAAGCTAACAAATTTATTTAATTGCTAAGCCATTTGAGTTAAATTTCTACTTATAACCAAAAGCAATTTAACCAATGTAGTTTGCTTAAGATGAAGCTCTTTTTCATTTCCACTGTCACCTCATACCAAACCCTATAACTAGGTACCTTTAAACAGTGCTCTGCCTTGTCCATTCTTGGAAGCAGACACCAACATTGTGCCTCAGCTTACCATAGATTATTACCTGTAATATTTGATGCTCAAGATGTCTTTCCTATTTCTTGCCTACCTAGTTGCACTAGTGCTTTCTCCCTTCTTACATGTCTCTGATTTGGGTGTTATAAATGGGTTAATAGGATGAAAAATAAGGCTAATATGCTAACTAGTTAATATTCAAGGCCTTACCTCAATCTCAGTCTGCTCTCAAATGCAATTAGTAAGGATGCCAAATCGCAAATGTTTTAAGGATTATATTAACAGGAGGTATTTGGCCTATGGGTTTAGCTACTGGCTTAAATGAAGAATTTCTCTTTGTCTTTCATTCATACTACAAAAATGGTTGAAGCCATTCTGTATAGTAGAGTGGTGTGTTCAAAAATGATGCCACAAAGTCAGGATCTCTGTTCTCAAGAAGGCTATGGCTTATTAGAGAAGGCTGACAATAAACTGACCATGGCAGAAAAGCAGAGGCTAAGAATGACCCAGACAAGGAAGTCGGTAAGGCTTATTGAAGGAATGGATTATAAACTTTATGAGTATAGGCTCATCTGTATTCATTTTTTTGCACCATCTTAAAAACAGATGTGATAGTTTTTCAAGGAAACTTGCTATTTATAAAGTGTGGTAAATAATCTTGATAATCTACCCAAATTTGTAATTTTTTTATGTTAAATTTATTGAGGTGACATTGGTAGTAAAAATTACATAAGTTCCAGGTATACAATTCTACAGTACATCATCTATGTGTTGAATTATGTGTTCACCACCCAGAGTCAATTCTCTTTCCGTCTTCATATATTTGATGCTCTCTCTCTTCTTTCTTATCCTCCTCCACTCTTATCCTTAGATAACTACTAAACTATTTACTGTGTCCATGAGTTTCTGTTTCTTTGATACTTTCAATTTTATATTCCACATATGAGTGAGGTCATATGGTTCTTGGTTTTCTCTGTCTGGCTTATTTTGCTTTGCATGATGATCTGAAGGTCTATCCATGTTGTCACAAATGGCAATATGTCATCTTTTCTTATTGCTAAGTAATATTCCTCTGTAAATGTGTACCACAGCTTCTTCATCAAGTCATGTATAAAAGGACACTTCGGTTGTTTCTATGACTTATCCACCAAAAATAATGTGATAAACATTGGAGTACATATGTCTGTTTGGACTAAAGTTTTCAAATTTGGGGAGTAGATACCCAGAAGGGAAATAATGAGGTCATATTGTAGCTCCATTTCCAGTTTTTCTGAGGAACCTCCACACTGTTGTTCATAGTGGTTGTACCAATTTGCGTTCCCACCAGCAGTGTATGAGGGTTCCTTTTTCTCCACAGTCTCTCCTGCACTTGTTATTATTTTGTTGTTGATAATAACCATTCAAACATGTGTGAGGTGGTATCTCATAAATGCCACTCAAAAGATAATTTCTTAATGCTTAATATGATCTTAAAACATAATTTCTAATATGTTTTAAGATCATATTAAACATGGTACTATTTATCAATGTAAAGTACATTACTATTATAATTTTTCAAAGAATGTTGTTATTTTATTGATATTGTTGATGGTGATCCAGTGCCTAAAATTATCCCCCCAAAAATGTGTAACCTAAATCACAAATTAATGATGTTGGTTATTAGTATAATAAAAAATCATTTTGCTTATATAGAAGAAAATGTTATAATAATACCTAACTCATTATAAGTAAAGAAAATCCTAAGACATAAAGTGACTAAACTTTTAAAAAATTGATTGGGGTTATTAAAATGGAAAGGATATTTTTATTTCTGCTGATATTCATCTTGCTGAAAACTGTGGATGCTGGGCAGGTAAAAATGAATAGGCAACTTGCTAGAATAATACATAAAGAAATTTCTCATATGTATCTGAGGTGTAATAGTTTTGTTAAACTTCAGTAGAACTTCGTGAAGCATTTTGTGTGAAACACTTAGAGTTTTTCCTATAATCCTGGAGTGTTGAAGTTATTAATTTTATACAGAAAATGCCTTTTTAAAAATCTCACTGATGGTGAAAGACAGATGCTTTACCTGAAGCTGTGGGCTGCAAGCAACCCTAGTAGTCAAGCACATCGTTGATATTATGTTGGAATTGTGCTTTTGGCATTTGCCTATTCAGAAATAATGTATATCATTAGAATTTGTTACTGTGATTGCATTTTTAGTTGATGTACCCTGCTAGACTTAACACTGAAATATAATTGCACTGAACATCGGGGAATTCTCTAAATTTTGAGAAATATACATCACATTCTGAACTAAAAGATTTGTATTTCATGTGAGTCTGTACCTAGAAAGTACTTTCTTCTTTTTTTTTAACCAGTGTATGACAGAAGTAATTTCTCTTTGTGTACTATTCTATTGCTCTGCATAAGGATTTAGTATTAGTCCAGTTTATGGATCCTTATTATCAGAGAACTGTCATTCCATTTGTCATTAGAGGAAACGTATAGGAAACTGTCCAATTTGGACTCCAAACATCTGATAACCAGATGGCAATTTAGCCTCAATGTAGTACAAACACTGTCTGTTTGCAAGACTGGTATTTGCACATACATCTTTGGCAGATGATCATAAAAAATTGCATAGAAGATGCATGTCTCTTGAGTCACACAGAAGGGAACAATTTCTTCACATATATTTCTTTTCTCTCTTTGCAAGGCTGACAGATTCTTTGAAAAGACACAAGAATATTTTGAGGAAGATTTAGAAAGTTAAATGTGGAGAAATATGTTTCCAATCTGGGAAGTCTTTATTTCTCTTTCCTCTCTCCCTTCCTTCCTTCCTCCCTCCCTCACAATTAAAGTTCAGGATTAGACTATCTCAATCATCTAGGTTATGTTTTTAAATACTGGCCTAATTGGATTGATAGCCATGCACAGTGAAATCATCAGTCATACTCAAGTACCTTAGTATATCTACCTATGTATATATGTACATACACACATAGGTAGATATTTATAACTATGTGTATGTTCCTGTGTGTGTGTATATGTTTACTAGATTTATATTCATTTTTGACTCCATACTCTGCCATGGCATGTCATGTAGTATAAAGAAAAGTTATCCACAGGATTTGGAATTTGTATAGGCAGTATGTCTAATAATTAAGAACCTGAATTCTGAAGTTAAAATTGCCTCTGCAATCCTATACAAGTTAATCATCTACTCAGCTTTTTCATCTGTAATGTGATAGTTACAATATTACTACCCTGTAGGCTTGTTATGGGATTAATGAAATAAATTTCTAATGCTCTTATAAAAGAACCATTCATATAAGTATTGTGTAGTTGTTAGCTTTCTTTTTATCTGTTAGTCTACCAACTATATCCTACCTTGTATCAGAAGATTTATGATTCTAAAGCACTAAAAAAATATGTGTTTTTCTGAACTGGACCTAATTGTGAGTCAGAGTTCTATAACTGTTCAGCCATGTGATTTAGAGTAAGCCACTTTATCTCTCATAAGCATATTTCCTCATCCATGAAATGGGGCAATGATTGTGGCTTTGTTTACCTCACTGGGTTATTATGTTGATAAAATTAGATAATTATATGAAAACTCATGTTTAGTTGAAACACAAAGCAGATCATCGTAACTCCTTTGGAGATTATTTCTAAAAAGGAAGGAGATGACTGATTCTGGCTTACTTCTTATGGTCTAGCAAGTGTGATAAGACACCTACACGTACAACCTTATTAAAGGTAGAACATGCTGACACTTCAGAGTTCCAGATCAAGTGCTTTGATAAAACTCAAAATCTGGAGAAATTATTTCTGACTGAAAATAATGGAAAGATAATAAATATTCATCAGCCCAGCCTTACTTAATACATGCTCTGAATATTCTCAGTCATCTTGATGATTATCTTGCTTAAATTATGTTTCATTTAGAGACAGAACATTTGGGAACATATACCAAAAACTAAGAGAATCACAGCATTTGGAGAGATTTTATTTCTAGGTGTATTAAGAGAACACTCAGACACTTATTTTGAGAGCCCCTGACTCAAAACTGTTTTCATCTGAGGAAGTTAAAAATGTATGCTCATTTCGCTCAAGGCATTTTGTTCAGGTCAGAAACATCTGGTTCTTTCTTATTTTATAGGATAAAGAATACGTTTCACTGACTCATGTGGTTCAGAATGTATTTCCATCAGATAATATAGATCTTATCTATAATTTAGGTAGGTTTTAAACATCAAGTTGGGTAGTCTATTCTGACATGTTTGACTTCTTAAATCCACATTATAGGAAAAAATATAAGAAGAAATACATCTATTGCCTTTATATATAAAAAAGTAACTTATGTTTATTTTACCCTAAGGATACTCCATCCTCCTTTCTCCAGATCTTGGATCCATTGATGAACCTGGTCTAATAAATCCCCCTCCCCCTCCCCATTCTGGATTGGGGAGATGGCTTTCTTATAAAGTTACTGCATTGTTCATCTATGTCTATTTTTTCTATTGTGCTTTTGGTGTATTTAAAAAACAAACAAACAAACAAACAAAACCATCACCAAACCCAAGGTCAAATACATTTTCTCTTATCTTCTACAGGTTTTATAGTTTTGCATTATTATAATTAGGACTATAATCCATTTAAGTTAATTTTTATGAAAGATATGAGGTCTTTGTCTGGATTAAATTTTTGCATATGGATATACAATTTTTTCAGCACCATTTGTTGAAAAGACCTTTTCATCTTCATTGGATTACCTTTGCTCCTTTGTCAAGAATTAGTGTACTAGTAACAGATTCATTTGAGTCTGTGTCCATGGGTACAGTACTGATAATCTCTAATTTATTTCTGATATAAGAAATTTGTGTCTTCTCTAGTTTTTCTTAGTTATCCTGTCTAGATGTGTATCAATATTGATTTTCATAAAAACCAGCTTTTATTTTGTTGACTTTCCTATTGTTTACCTGTTTTCAATTTCATTGATTTCTGCTCTATTTTTTAGAGATTTATTTTTATTTATTTTTTATTGTTTTTGACAGAGAGAGAGGGAGATACAGAGACAGAGATAGAGAGAAGGGGGAGGGCCCAAAACAGTCTCCATAGTTTCACATCATTGGTTTTTCCACATAGTTTCATTCTACAGGTGGGCAGGACTGCCCAGAGCAGGAACTGGGCCGGGGTCTCGCCCCCGTGAGAACTGAACTGGGGGCACTCCCCAGTTCAGCATATGGGTCCACACGGGACAGGGCCGGGATTCAGTCCTCGGTCCCTGGGGCTGCAAAGTGAGTGCTTAACCCACTGAGCCATCCCGGCTTGCCTCTATTTTTTACCTGTTCTTTTTTTTTTTTTTTTGACAGAGAGAGAGAGAGACAGACACAGAGAGAGACAGGGAGAAAGGCCCAGAGCAATCTCCACAGTTGACAGCATTAGTTTTCCATATAGTTTCACTCCACAGGTGGGTACGGGGCTGCACAGGGCAGGAACTGGACTGGGAGCCTCCTGCATAGGCCCCCAGCTATAACTGAACTGGAGGCACACCCCAGTTCAGCATATGAGTCCACCTGGGTTGGGGCAGGGACTCGATCCTTGGGCTCCGTGGCTGCAAAGCAAGCACTCCAGGGCTGCAAAGCAAGTGCTCAACCCACTGAGCCATCCCAGCTTTCCCGATTTCTGCTCTATTTTTTATGATTTCTATTCTGCTTGACTTAGGTTTATATTCTTCTTTTCTCTAGTTTCCTATGGTGCAATCTTAAATCATTGATTTTAGATTGATTTACTTCTTTTCTAATATCTACATTCAGTGCATATAGATTTCCCTATATAGTGCTTTTGCTTCATCCCACAAGTTTTTTTCATGTATTTAAAAAAATTTTTTTCTTTTAAGTTTGCAAACAGAGTTGACATACAATATTATATTAGTTTCAGGTATACAGTGTAGTGATTAGACATTTATATAATTTGTAGTAATCACTGATATATCTAGCATGCATCTGCCACTATAAATAGCTATTACAATATTATTAGCTATATTCCCTCTGCTATTATATCCCTATGACTATTTTGTCATGACTAATCTGTCTTCTTAATCCCTTCCTTTTCTTAACCCATCCCTTCAACCCTCCTCCTATCTGGTAACCATAAAAATGTTCTTTGTATCTGAGTTTCTTTCTGTTTTGATTGATTTCTATTATTTATTTATTTGATTCCACATATGGTATTTGTCTGTCTCTGTCTGACTTATTTCACTTAGCATAATATCTTCTGTGTCCAATTATGTTGTTGTAGATAGCAAGATTTTATTCTTTTTCTGCAGCTAAGTAATATTCCATTGTGTGTGTATGTGTAACTTGTTCTTTATATATTTGTCTATTGGTGGGCACTTAGATTGCTTCCATATATTGACAATTGTGAATAATCCCTCAATGAACATATGGATGCATATATATATTTTTTAAGTTAGTGTTTCTGGTTTCTTCAGAGAAATACCCAGAAGTGGGGTTGCTGGGTCTCTCTTCGTCCCTTGTTTTAAAGTCTATTTTGTCAGTATTGCTAACCCAGGTTTTTCTTTTTCATTTCCTTTTTCATGAAACATCTTGTTTCCATCCTTTTACTTTCTGTCTCTGTGTGTCTTTGTTTTTTGTTTGTTTTTAAGATTTTTATTGTTTTTGACAGAGAGAGAGAGACAGATAGAGATACAGAGAGAAAGGGGAGGGCCCAGAACAGTCTCCATAGTTGCACACCATCGGTTTTTCCACATAGTTTCACTCCACAGGTGGATGCGGGGCTGCACAGGGCAGGAACTGGGCCAGGGTCTCGTCCCAGTGAGAACTGAAAAGGGGGCACTCCCCAGCTCAGCATGTGGGTCCTCATGGGCTGGGGCCGGGACTAGATCCTCGGTCCCCAGGGCTGCAAAGCGAACACTCAACCCACTGAGCCATCCCGGCTTCCCCCTCTGTGTGTCTTTGGATCTGAAGTAAGTCTCTTGTAAGCAGCATCTGTCAGTGTCTTATTTTCATATCTATTCAGCCACCCTATCTTTTGAACGAGCATGTAATCTATTTATTATATATTTAAAGTAATTATTTTTTAAAGATTTACTTTTATTAGTTTTTGAAAGAGAAAGAGACAAAGAGAGAGAGAGAGAGAAGGGGGAGGGCCCAGAGCAGTCTCCATAGTTGACAGCATCAGTTTTCCATATAGTTTCACTTCACGTGTGGTCAGGGGGCTGCGCAGGGCAGGAACTGGGCCGGGAGTCTCCCGCATAGGCCCCAGCAAGAAATAAACTGGGGGCACAATCCAGTTCAGCATATGGGTATGTCTGGGCCAGAGCTGGGATTTGATCCCTGGTCTCTAGGGCTGCAAAGTGAGCACTTAACCCGCTGAGCCATCCCAGCTTCCCCATAAAGTAATTATTGATAGGTATTCAATTATTGCCATTTTATCACTCCTATTTTTTGACCTTTTGTTTCTTCTTTTTCCCTTTAACATTTCTTGTAATACTAGTTTGGTGGTGATTAACAACCCTTAGCTTTTTCATATCTAGGAAGCTCTTTATTTGTTCTTAGATTCTAAATGATAGGTTTGCCTGGTAGAGTGATATTGGTTGTAGGTCTTTGATTTTCATTACTTGGAGTTTTGTGTGCCAATACCTTTTGGCCTGTAAAGTTTCTGTTGAAAAATCAGCTGACAATCTTATGGGAGATCCCTTGTAGGTAATTAATTGCTTTTTGTTTGCTTCTTTTAAGATGCTTTCTTTGTCTTAAACTTTTGGAATTGTCCAAAGGAAAAAGGCCTGGACCAGATGGCTTTACCAATGAGTTCTACCAGTCTTTCAAAGAAGAACTTATGCCCATCCTCCTTAAACTATTCCAGAAAATTCAAGAGGAGGCGGTACTACCCAAGTCTTTCTATGATGCTAATATCTCCCTAATACCAAAACCTGGGAAAGACAATACCAAAAAGGAAAACTATAGGCCAATCTCACTGATGAACACTGATGCAAAAATCTTAAATAAAATTTTAGCTAACAGAATACAACAATGCATTAAAAAGATTATTCACCATGACCGAGTGGGATTTATCCCAGGGGCACAAGGATGGTTCAACATACGCAAATCAATCAATGTAATCCAGCACATAAACCAAACAAAGGATAAAAACCACATGACTATCTCAATCGATGCAGAAAAAGCATTCGACAAGATACAACACCCGTTTATGATAAAAACACTGAATAAAATAGGAATTGAAGGAAAATATCTCAACATAATAAAGGCCATATATGACAAACCCTCAGCAAATATTATACTGAATGGGGAAAAGCTGAAGCCTATTTTCCTAAAATCAGGAACAAGACAGGGATGC
>PVKE010044419.1:0-13021 GCA_004027555.1 Craseonycteris thonglongyai | reverse complement strand
TTAAGAGTATATTATACAAAATGTATTTTGCACTTTAAAATTTGACCTAGGAATCTTTTGAAATTGAGAGGATCTACAAATATTCCTAACATGTGTTTTTCCAGTTATAGAAATGAGGCAAATACAAAGCTCTTAAACTTTCCTTGGATAGAGAGTTTATCCGGTTCCTCAAAAGGCAGCTTTAAAACAGCATAGTCTCTAATACCCAACTTTAAATGATTTGTTAAGATAGTTTTACATTTTTAAATTATTTACTTAAAAAAATAAAGATTGTGAAAGGATCTTTTAATTGTGTTATTGATTCTGACAGTCACAACAGTTTTAATCTATACCAGTCACTCCCAAAATTATCCTATGAGAGCTATGTAGTAAATATCTTAGGCTCCATGGGACATAGGGTCACTGTGGAAAGCTATTGTAGTATGCAAGCAACTTAGAGAATAAAAAACAAATTGGCATGACTGTTCCAACTAAAAAAAAAAAAAACAACTATTTTTGCATAAAGCTTCCAGTTAAGGAAAAAAGAAACTTTATTTACAAGTTTGCTGACCCCTTATCTTTACAAGCAGCCACTGTAGATTTTACAAGATAATTATATTCTTTCAATATTCTAATAGAAGCAGGATTTCATTTGGTGTTGATCTTAGAAATTGTATGTTACCCTTAGGCATGATTCTTTGTCGCTATTGTTTTCCCCTCTTGCCACATTACCAATCTGAACATAACTTTAAAATATTTCTAAGCATTCTGATTTGGTTAGATCTCTTTAAATGGCTACATAACTAAACAACCAACACTTGCTGGCCTTTTGTCTTTTAACCCTCGAGACAGAACACCCTGGCTATTAACTGAAAGGTATTTTGGGAATTTTATCAGTTTCCCCTGTTTTGGGGAATATATACTTAAAAACAGAGTAGAACTAGTTTTCTGGAACTCTTGAAGGCTAGGATATCAAAGTAATGGTTCTTTGATGAGGCTGAACACAAAATATGTTTTGAGAAAACAACAGACTAGGTTGGAAAGAGGTCACTAACACAAGGATGAAAGAAATGCAAAGAGCATGCCAACAAGGGGTTGAAAAAAGGAACAGGTTACTTTTTGTTTCTGAATTATTTTTATTGTTAAATTTATTGGGGTGACATTGGTTGGTAACAATTAGATAGTTTCCAGATGTACAAATCTACATTATATCACCTATGCATTGCATTATGTGCTCACCACCCAGAATCAGCTCTCCTTCCATCACCATATATCTGGTGCCCACTCCCAACTCCCCCATCCCCACTTCTCCTCCTCCCTCCCCCCCTTACCCTCAGGTAACCACCAAACTATTGAATGTGTCCATATGTTCTTGTTTCTTTGTTACTTTCAGTTTTATATTCCACCTATAAGTGAGGTCATATGTTTCCAGATTCTTTCAGTCTGACTTACTTTGCTAAAAAGACGGTTTCAAGTTCCATCCGTGTTGTTACAAATGACTGTATTTTATCATTTCTTAACACTGAGTAGTATTCCATTGTGTAAATGTACCACAACCTCTTTATCCAGTCATCTATAGAAGGGCCCAGCGATATGACCCATATGACCCAGCGATCCCTCTACTGGGTATCTACCCAAAAAACCTGAAAACTTTAATCTGCAAAGATATTTGTACCCAAATGTTCATTGCATCACTGTTTACAGTGGCCAAGTCATGGAAACAACCAAAGGATCCTTTGAAATGTTACTTTTAACTCTCAGACTCTTAAAATCAATGGAAGTAAATGTTTTACACTTAAACTTAGCTGAAGGAATCACTGTGAATAATCTGTACATTATGACTGACCATTCTAATATGAAAAATGCATCCTAAACTAATACCTAGTTTTCTAAGAACATTCTTTTAACCATGCTTTAAAACATGTTAGGTGACATTCTCTTTCATTACTACCTTATATCATGCTATTTATATGTATGATTTCCTATATTTACTCTTCCACTGACTTCTTCAAACATCTGAACTTTCCTTGCATGCTTGGATCATTTTAGGTAAACTTTTTTTTTTTTAATTTATTTATTGTTTTTGACAGAGAGAGAGAGAGAGAGAGAGAGAGAGAGAGAGAGAGAGAGAGAGAGAGAGAGAGAACCAAACTGGGGGCACTCCCCAGGTCAGCATATGGGTCCGCACGGGCCAGGGCTGGGACTCGATCCTCGGTCCCCAGGGCCTCAAAGTGAGTGCTCAACCCACTGAGCCATCCCGGCTTCCCCTAAACTTTTAAATAAAGAGATTAATGAAAGGTGAAACTTTGATTTCTGCATGGATCAAAGTTAGCAGAGCTCCTGGGCTAGTGACTTTTTTAAAAGGCCACCTCTTACCTGCATTGCATTTCCTGTAGAACCAGCAGACATGTCAACCAGGCTGTTTTATGAGTAGACTCAGATGTTAGATTTACAGACACCTGGCTACTACAGCGTTCATCTGCCAGACAGAAGACATATTGGTCTCTTAACCATGTACATATGAAAACATGTGGCCTTGGATATGAGTTATGATCAAAGACAAGCTATCTCCTTCCAACAGTGGGAGAGTGAACCTGAACAATCAGGACAGGAGTGGTGAGAATGGTTATCTTAACTGACTTGAAAATATGTTATGGCATCTCACGGTTCCTGCGAATGAGTTTGTAGCCTTGCTGAACCATAGCTTTTAAAATACTATGGATGAAGGTAAAGTTCAAATAAATTTTTTACTAAGTGGTTTCTATATTGTTCTAGGTCCAGTTGTTTCAGTATAGAAAGAATGCCATTAAAGGAGATTGTTATTCCACACAAACATAAATACTGAGTTTACTATGAGGCGCAGTGTTATTTTAGATGGAGCGTAGGTAATGGGAGAAAACAGAATAGATTCTTAGGAAGTAGGAACTTACAGGGAGCTCACAGAAATTGAAAATAATTTTCTCTCAAGTCTTTAGTTGGTACAGAGGAGGCTATGAGATAGACCACCAGGTATTTTGCAGAGTGTAGGAAAAACAGTGAAAAATTTTTGAGCAATAATATAAATAAATCTCTGCATAATACATATTCTCCTGGTAGCATGGTTAAATAGACAGAAATTGGTTCAAGAAGCATTCATATACTATGTCTCATCTCACTTATCAGGCAGAATGCTTTAGGTGTCTAAGGTATATGTGTATGTGTGTGTTTAAAATATCTCAGTTATCAGGCAAATGACTCAACTTTAGGAATCCACTTTATTTTTTAAAACACAGAATTAGAATTGTTAGTTCTCAAGTTTTTGTAATTATCAGAACCATTTGGAGTATTTTTTTTAAAGTGTGTATTCTCAGTCTTTACAGACACTTTATGAGCTCTGGGGAGGGTAAGAATCCTTCATGAAAACCCTTGGTAATTCTGATGGTAAGGCAGGTTTAAGATATATTAGATTAAATGATATCTATAGTAGGTATCACAGTTATGAATGCCTGACTTTATTTTATAAACACCTGGCAATGAGTTGGAAACATGTTCATTCTATCTTATCTCCTACATAGCATCAAGGGGCTATATGCTCTCATTTTGCTTTAAATATATTAATGGAAGATAACTAAATTATAATAAATTATGATGTTTTATACTCCTAATACAAATTTTTGTTACTGGTGAAGATTTTACCTGTGTGTTAAGTTCTGTGAAAAGATGCTATTCTTTTCTGATAGATGGGATACTGTCTCTTCAGAATATTCCATGTTGCCTCCCCTCTATCTACTCATCAAACATACTTTTTTGATCTTGATTTTGTTCAACATTCCTTTCCTGAGGACTGTAATTTGATGACCAACTGGCCTAGGTATTCAGACACGTTTTCAGTTATGCTTTTATTTTGTATTAATCAATTGGAGCTTTTGGTTTACATTCAGTTTCTGGGGAAATTGGATAGGAAAGAAAAAACCCAGATGTAAATTGATCAGAAACCTCTGACCCAGTGCTCTAAACTAGGCAAGTTCTTGAGTCTGAAGTGAGTTCTGACTTGAGGCTCTGCTGGAGACTAACTTATTGTCCTGAAAAAGAAGCCCTGGGGTAGAGACTCAATACCAGAGGGCAAGAATGAAAAGAAAACTCAGAATTGTCTCCTGTCAGATGAAGCAGAGGTGGCTGTTCTTGGATATTTTCTTCAGAACCAGGTCAACGGCTTGTCCTGCCAAGCCATGCAAGGCTATGCTGAGGGAAGTTTTGATAATTAATTTCTCATTTTCAAGGGAAAATGATATATTGATTTATTGGAAATGATATGATTTTTATTTTTGTTATACAAGAAAATATGACACTGGATAAGTTTAATTTCTATTTTTAATTTAATTTTTATTTAAGTTAGTGAGAAAAATTATCAGTTATAAATAAAGCGTTGTTCTTAGCACTAATTTTAATATAAAGATGTGGCTCTGCATCAAAGAAGTCCTGCCGTCTTCCCTCCCTCCCTCCTTCCCTCTTCCTTCCTTCCTTCTTTCTTTCCTTCCTTCCTCCCTCCCACTCTTCCTCCCTTCCTCCCTTCCTCCCTTCCTTCCTTCCTTCCTTTCTTTTTCATCTTGCTATTGACTAACATCAGGAATCCTATTATACAAATATTTGTATCAAGAAGGTTTGCCACCTGGTTTAGTGAAATTTTTATAAATTATTTCTGGCAAACCTTTGAACAAGTGTTTATATATATATAAGAAAATTGAGGTTACCCAGCCAACCTAGATAATGCATCCAATCTTACAGACTCAAGATCTAAAATTTTTTCCTGTGAATGGATTGATGAATAAAGATGTTTTTCTGTAGAAGAGCTTTCATATGAAAATATAGTAGTTAATACTAGCTGCCACATCTTTACAAAAAGAGAAAAACAAACAAACAGGAAAGCTGAAGAAATTAATGTCCCCTAGCATGATTGAAAACTTAGTACCTTCAATAAAATGTGTTCTTAATATTTTTATAATAAGAAAAAACATAGCAGTAAAAATAACTCTGAACTATTCAAGCATAACTTGGGTTGTAAGAACTTCCCAGGGTATAAATTAATAAGAAGATTTTACTCTATAATTAAAATTGTCCACTTTTCCTAGCAATTAGGAAAGGATGTTTAGTTACTATGTTAAAAGGTTTACAACCTTTATTCATATTCCTGTGTGCTCTTGTAATTCTGTGGTTTAGTATGGCCTATTACTTACATTAGCCTTTCCCTAAGCTTGAATATATGTAAAATCATGGATTTTGATGAGCTAGATTTTATTTCCCCTTAAGTTGTACTATAATGCTCATTTTTGTTAAAGTTAACAACTAAAATAACTTCAAATATCTTAGTGGTAAAAAATGTGTTATCTTTCTACATGTAAGCAATAGCAAAGATAACTTTAAGTTAGATTTTTATTTCAAGGAAGTCAAATTTGAAGAGCAATTGCTAAGAGCACATACCCCTGACAATAGCAAATACTTAAAATATAAATTTCAAATGGCACAAGGCACGTTATAAAGTTTTAAAGAAGACATCATTAAAAGCATTGCTTTCAAAAGCAATTATTTTATCAAAAGTGTTGTGTTAAAATCCTAATTGAAAGTGTTTACTTTGGAAGGACATTTAGTATATAGGACATGACCATCTAAGTTAAGACTTTGAAGTATAATTACATAATAAGTATTAATGTGCCATGAAAAAAATTAAAATGTGACACAAGTAGAAGATACTATATTATAAATCATATTACAGTGCTAAACACTTAACAGATGTTACATATTTTAATCAGAATTAATAATCATCTAAAAACAACTCTTTATACTGGTCTTGTACTATTTGCATAGGTTCTTCTCTCATTTATCTCCTGTCATTCATGATCAGATGAGTATACAGCTTAGAAGTCTAATAAAAGTAAAGTAAACATTTTGAGTAAAGCATTTGGACTTTTAAAACCAGTCAAGAATGAGACCACTTTTTTGAGTGTTTTGGGCATCATTTTCTCAACAGAGTTTATCTATAGACATATGGGTAAGTCATTTCAACTTTCTGGGTCTCATTTATTCACACAGAAAAGAGAGCTTTTTAATTCTCAGTGCTCCCTAAGGTCCCATTCTGTGCATGAATTGTTTTAAAAATAATTCGAAAGATTAAAAAAAAATTGCTGTAAGACTGTCTACAACTGATATGCCTATCACATGCATATGAATAATTTTTTTAAATCCTTCTAATAAATGGAATTTATAGTATTTCTGATAGAAAGTGTTGCTTGGGAAATAACCGAAGATTGAAAGAACGATCTGGAAACGTAGACTAGTAAATTAATTATTTATTTATTTATTTAAAATTGTTTTTGACAAAGAGAGAGAGAGAGAGAGAGAGAGAGAGAGAGAGATACAGATACAGACACAGAGACAGAGAGAGAACTGAACTGGGGGAACTCCCCAGTTCAGCATATGGGTCCGCACGGGCCGGGGCCGGGATTCAATCCTTGGTCTCTGGGGCTGCCAAGTGAGCGCTTAACCCACTGAGCTATCCTGGCTTCCCCATAGACTAGTAAATTTAGAAGTGGAAAAAGAGGGGATGCTGAGATAACTCAGCATGTTTAGCATTTGCCTTGCAACTGTGAGATCTGGGGATCAAATCCTAGCCCCACCAGGTGCAAATCCACATGCTGGACTGTGGCTAAATTGGTAACCACTTGGGATAGTGAAAAAGGTTCTCATCTCTCATGCAAAAGGCCTCCAGTTCAGTTCCCGGCCCATGCAGTCCCACATCCACCTGTGTGGAACGAAACCATGTCACAACTAATGATGTACGACTATGGAGACTGCTCTGGGCCCTCCCCACCTGACCCTCTCTGTCTCTCTTCCTTTTTTAACCTTCTTTCAAACAATAAAATGAACCTTAAAAAATAAAATATACAAAAACAGAAGCAGATATTAAAAAAAAAGAAGTGGAAAAAGGAAAAGAAGATAGCAAAACTATATCAATACACATAGACATTGAATTTGAGGCCAAGGTCATGGCTGTGTGAAGAAGAGACACAAGAAGTTAAAACAAATGGGAACAGGATTTTCAACAATTTAGATGTGTAATATGAAATACTGAGAGAAATCAATATAGTGTTCACCTTTTTACTTATTTGATGATAATGTGCTTGTGTAACATACAAGCAATATGGTGTGATGGTAGCATCATTAGTTTTAGTTCAAATTAGGAGTTTTATTTTGTTTTCCTAAAATATGCAAGCCCTTACTGTGTGCTCGTCACTGTGTTAGGTGCTTATGTATAGTGTTGTGTCCCCCAATGAGCTCCTGCAGGAGGCAGACAAACATTAAGATACACAAATACTGATATAATTAAAAATTAAGAGAAGTTCGTAAAGAAAAATAGCTTCAGCTTGCGTGATCAAGGAAGACTTCTCGGAGGAAGTAACATGTAAACTGAGACTAGAAATGGGATTTTTAATTTCTAGTAACCACTGGATGGATATTATGGGATATTGAATTAGTGCAAAGGACAAATGAGAGTTATTGCTTGGGTTTAAATCTATGACCTCGCTTTTCTCCCTGTAGGTCAGAATCAGTTTTAAGTTGCCACATAAAAGTGGGGGCGGACTGGAGCCTCCTTTCACAAGAAGAATGGGGGCACTTGATTATTTTGGTAAAAAGACCATGAATAGAAAAATAATAAACTAAAGTTCCACTCCTTTTTAAAAAATACTAGTTTTAGTGGTATTGAGAATGAAAAGAAGTCTGTTGCTTGAAAAAATATTTTTTAAGAGTTTTAGAACTATGCTTCTTAAATGATAATTTAGCTTTGGCATGTGTGAACCAATCACTCAGACAATATTGCATTGTATTCTCTTAAGATCTTTTTACTGTATACCTTATTGCACCATTTTAAAGTAATAAATACACAATTATCTGAACTTGCTAATCAATAGTTCTAAATATTTACTTTTCTCTCTCTAATATGAACAAGGCTATTTTTCAATTAAATGCTTGTTTGTAACCTCTAATCAAATAGGTTCCATAAAATTTTAAGACTGGAGAAATAGAGAATTATTTGTCCTCATTCAAATAATAGACTAGATATGAAATGGGTTACATGGAAGATGAATCCCTAGAGGATGCATTAAGATAGGAGTTTGCAGAACTTCAAGTGGCAAATTAGTTTGAATTGATCAACACTTACTCATTTACAATTCTACTAAATCAAGTTCTAGAAAGGCACTGTTACATATTGGAGGAGAAAGAAAACTTGCCCAAATTCTGGCATTTCTCAAGCGTCTAATGTGACATAGAAATATAGCTAAAATAACCTTTGTGGTTTGCTATCCCTTTAAAAACCATGGAGAGCAAATCAATCTTATATGACCTAGATACTGAGAGATGATTTTTTTTTTTTTAGGTTTCCCTCTCTCATTCAAGAAGAATAACAGGAAGAATTCTATCTAAACAAAGACACATGAATGAAATTTGCATGACCTCATTTCTTCCACCACCCCTCCATCCCTCCTTGACTTTGTTTTAAATTTACCCTCCACACAGCAATAACTCCCTCAGGGGGAAAAGAGTTTGTGGGTGAAAAAGGAGTTACACAGGCAGCGTGGGCAGGCAGCCTCTCTGAAAGACTCTTAACTTCCTAGACTCGTTCAGCTCAGAGTAGCATAAAAGGAGGAGGCTCTATTTAAACATTTCAGTTTACACATACATTAAGGGGCAGAGTGCTTTTACACATTCAATACACCAGTAAACTGTAGTACCATCCAACTGCACTGTTGGGAGACAATTCTTCATGAATTTCTTCTGCACAGTTCAGAATCTGGAAAGGATGTGTTTGAATAGCCTTTATCCTGAGGCATTTGCTTACATTCCAGAGTAAGTCTGTCAGTCTCTCTCTCTTTCTTTCTTAATGCCATGTTCTTTTATGGTGCAACCCACCACATATACAGGAAAACATCTGGCCCTCATCATGTTGCCCTGTGGAAATTGAGGAACCCATGAGGGGTATTTCTCTGGCTGATGTTTTTTGCTGTCTCGCTAAAAAAAATATCTGGTGTTTCCTGTCAGTACATGTCTACAAAACAAAGGCAGGCTAACTGAGTTTGTGGGTATTGTAAAATATCAGACCCTGCAGGATTTCTGACCCAACATGCACAAGAAAATGAAACCCAAATGCCTGTGGGAACCAGGCAAGGGACATGAATTAAGAGAAGTAGGTCAGCTGTAAAACAGTATATAGTAACTGATGCTCAGTTGCAATTGCGACAGTATCTTTTTGTGAAATAGCTTGCTTTAAAATATTAGCTACCTATCTGCCTTGAAAGCACTGCTTGGGTTAAAATAAACTCCGGGAAGCCAGGTTGTTACCACTTAGTATTTTTCTGGCTTAGGTGGTGAGATATTTGAGGACAGAAACAAATTTTTTTCTCCTTGGTAACCATGGAAACACTTGGCACAGTGACAAAGTAGGCACTCATTGAGGGATCAAAAATTCTTAGTAAGCTGTACATTCGCTAAGAAGAAATGCTATGTAATGACCAAAAAAGAAAAAAAATCAACAAGAAAATTTTCCATGATTTTTTCTCCCCCAAATAGGAAGTCAGTCAGATGAGGTAGACATTAGGTTTTCTTTCTTAATAATCCCTTTATGTACTTGACCTACTTATCTGTCCCAGAATTTTATTTTATTTCTACTAGTATCACCATCTTATTTTTAATATCTATTTCTCTGCTCAGTGTATGCACAGTTTAGATATGTCTTTCCTGGCTCATGTTTCACAATTAAAGTGTTCATTATGTGTGGTATACTAATTGAAAACTCTTAATTATTCTGCATTTTGTTGTGTGTATGTTATGCCCAGAGACAAAGAGTTAGAGACAGAACTTGTCAGACAAAATTCTGAGTCTTATTTTATAGAGACTGGTCTCAAGGTTATATAAAATAATCCTATAGATGCTTAAGCCCTTTAAGTATTTGAACCTAGCGAATACTTTTCTAATTATTAGTCTAGATTTTTGAGATTCTAAGTTGACTTTCTAAGAACACTCCAATTGGAAGGTTTTAGAGTAAAATACTGGATAGGTGTATGAATGTGTTAAAAGAGTTTATCTGTTTCAGCTTTTGCAAAAACAGGTTAAAGAACGTTTTAATAATGCCTTTCATTTTAATTGTTTCTGCATATTTAACTGTGGGAATACCAAATGAAAATAAGTGGACATCATTAAGACATATAAGGGAAAACATAAACATCTGTTCTCTGGTACGTTATTAGTAGATAGCAAGAGATTTTTTATAGCTGAACTGAAAAATAGATTAGAGAGATTTGCGATTACTATATGCTAATTATTAAATGTCATGCATTAAATTAGCAATTTTGAAAAAGTGAAAGTAATAGGTGAGTATTGTTTACTCACCTCAATAAGTATAGAATCAATGATTTTTTTTGTTTATTGAGGTACAATTTATATAATTAAGTCATCTTTTAGGTGAGCAGCTCTATGAATTACAGGTCTATAAATTTCAACAAATTTACATAGTTATGTAACTACTGACACAACCAAGATAGAAAATATTTTCATCATACCCCACATTCTCCATTCCTCTATGTAGTGAGCCCTCTTCTCCTCCCAGAGGCCGGGCAACACTGATCTATTTTATATTTCCCTTTAAATCTGCCTTTTCTAGACTGCTACACAAGTGGGTTGATAAAGTGTAGTCTTTTTAGTTCACCTTCTTTCACTTAATATAATGCTTTTTGAGATTTACTGAAGTTGTTACACATATCATTAGTTTGTTCCTTTTTACTGCTGAGTGACATTCCATTTTATAGATCTACCATAGTTTGCCTAGCTGTTTACCAGCTGAGGGATATTTAGATTGCTTACAACTTTAGGAGATACTAAGTAAAACAGGTTTTTGTTTAGACATGCCTTCATTTCTCTTGAGTAGGCAAATATATATGTGTGTGATTGCCACGTCATAATGAAAGTATGAGTTTAATTTTATAAAACAGACAAATCATTTCCCAAGGTGGCTGGACCATTTTGGATTCTCACCAGAAATGCATTGGAGTGACTCCACATGGAATATGTGCTTTTACAAATTTTACATAAGAATTTTTTTCTTTTGAGTCTTTCTGAAAATACATTATATTCAAAATTGATATGCTGTATTTTCTTCCAAGTACATGATGGCTAAAGTGGGTGGCAGGTTGAATTAGGTCCATTTTTGTCTTATGAGCTAATAGAGCCTATAAGCACACACATACATATACATATGTATATCATATATAAATTGTGTATTTGAATATAGTTAGGAAAAACTATGATTAGATTATGTCATATATGATGATAGTAGTTTCCATGTCATTTTAAAATTTGGGTCAGTAATTCAGAGTTTCCTAAATATAGTGGAGAATGAGTTCAGGTGGGTCTCTAGAGCATTATTTATATTTGAAGCTTTCATTATATTTGCACTTAAAGTTTCAATCTAGTTGACAAAGCCACTCCATATTTATTTGGAGCATGCAGTAGCCCATGAAAAGAACAACTTAGAAGAGCTGGATTACTTTATAAGATTTCCAAGCCAACAGTAGTTCTAATGTAAGTAGAATTGGCCTTTACAGATAATGTAGGTCATTTAAACCAAAGTTGAACTTTCAATTGCCCTTTAAATCATTCAGTAAGATACTAATAGAATTTAGGTGGAAAATTTGGCTTCCCTAATTTCCAGAAGGGCAATACTGCCTTGCATACAATGATGTTTATGTTTGAATATCTTTTTTTTTATTCTGGGAAAAATGCTGGAAGTGAAAGTGAATTTTCCAGAATGGTGACATGTGAGTATGTGAGTAGTTTGCTCTTGTTTGTGATTATTTTCTTAGGACTAGTTTCTTAGGCTACTTTGCAAAGCTTTTAACAAGACTAACTTAAGTATAGGACAAAAATAGAATTAAACATCAACATTCATATTTTTTCAGAATGTGTGTTTTTTTGTTTTTTTTTGTTTTTTTTTTAAGTAAGCTTTTTAAAGCCTAATAAAAACAGCAAATAAAACAAAATGGAGGACTTAACTTAATTTTCACAAGAGGCTGAGACTGCAAGTATATATACAAGTTGATGTTTTGGGTATTTCAACTTGAAACTATTTGCTAAGAATGCTAACATTTGTAGGATTGGGAAGTTGAAACTATTTTAGTAAAAATTGTGATTAAATTGTGTCTTAGAGTAGGACCCAACTGTCCTGCCTTGGACTATTTCTGTGTTTTCCCCTTGGCACTGAATGCTGTGAGAAGCAATATTAAAATGTGTATCATGTAATATGAAGTAGATTCCACCACAATACATGTGTGAAAACAGCATTCACACAGAAATGATGCTTAGCTTGTGTGGCTCGCAAATGAGAAAATTTGTAATTTTCACAAATGGCCAGTTCTTTAACCAAAGGAATACTTTGGAACAGTTGAGCCCATGTACTTGAATGGAGTTATATATGTGCATATATCCTAAAATTATCTTACAGATATCTGTATCAATATATACAACTCTGCTTTCCATCAACTTTGGGATTCTGATATTTTCTATCTTTTCTCATTAAGTTGTGACATGGTTTCGTTCCACACAGGTGGATTTGGGTCGCCACAGGGTGGGAACTGAACTGGGGGCCTCTTGCATGGGAAGTGAGAACCTTTACAGCAGAGGCATCCCAGCAGTTACCAATTGCACTGCAGTTCAGCATGTGGGTTTGCACGGGCCAGGGCTGGGAATCGAACCTCGGACCTCATGACTGCAAAGCAAGTACTCAAACTCTGAGCTATCCCAGCATCCCCTGCGAGAATCTTTTTATTAGAATACTTGTATGATTTTGTGTAGAGTGTTCCTGCATTTTTGTTTTCTCTGCCTATATTTCTTTCAGTCATGTTGGCACTGAAAAGAAGGGTGCATTTTATTCATTACAAAATTGTAAGATACTACCTGTGTAGCAACGTTAATTGTTCCTAAGGCAATATTGGGTAGACTATATTAGCCCATTGGTTAG
>PVKE010044418.1:0-13019 GCA_004027555.1 Craseonycteris thonglongyai | reverse complement strand
CCCCTTCTCTCTGTCTCTCTCTGTCTCTGTCAAAAACAATAAAATAAATCTTAAAAAAAAGAAAAAGGAACTGTATGGATTTGTGTTGGGCCTCATTCAAAGCTGTCCTGGGCCACATGCGGCCTCAGGGCTCAGGTTGGACACGCTTAGTTTAATCCAACAACTTCTTACTAGTTGTGTGGCGGTTTGAATCCTAGGATTCTATTTAAGTTTTATATTAAAACTCTTTACACCACAGAAATTAAAAAATGCTTCTGTAGCTGTGCAGTTTCAAGCATCAGTGGTCAGATCATAGAGCATTTTCTAGAATAGCAAAGAATCTTCTTCATAGCCATGGGTGTGAAGCTAACCAGGTCTGAGGGGCTGAACCTCTTGATCTGTATTAACTGCACACAGAAAATAAAGTTTCTGTTTCAACGTTGATCTGGAAATCAACACCAGCCCTCTCCTCAAGGGGGTTGGTAAGGACTCACTCAAAAGGTCTTTGCACCCCTTCCACGGGGATCCTCAGGGCCTCCTTGAATTGAGCAGCCTATCCACTCACCTGTTTCCCCCCAGGAGTCAATGGAGTTCTGGACTTACAAGGTCATGGTTATGGGCTCCACTTACTGGATGACACTGAATTCCAAGTGCATCCCAGACACGTCCTGAGAAGTGCTTGCCTTCCTCCCATTTGCATTGCTGATGTCACCTTAGGAGTCAGAAGTCCTTTCAGAGGTGAACTTCCTTTTATCTTCCACATCAGACATCTCTCCAAGTCCCAAATATATCTCACAGTTTTCACTCCCTCGGCCTTTGTGCACACTATTTCTTTCCACTGAGAGTTCAAATTCTCTGTCTCCATTGAATAAAAGGCAAACATATTCATTTTCTTTGTAAGCTTCAAACCATCAATCTTTTTTTTGCAAACTGAACTGGAGAACTTGACACAGTCCTGTGACCCATGCCTCGCCCTTCCACTCAAGGGGAAAGTCCGATAAAACTCCAAAGGCTGCAGTCAAAGGGGATGAACAATGCAGAAAGTGACTTTCTATCTATTCTTACACTGTGGTGGGGAAAACTTAAATGATTTAATTTTGGAGTTGCATTTTCTCTCATAACTTGAGACTGGGGATCACTTGCAACCTAGCTTCAAGAATGTACATCAAACCTAGCAAAGTGACAGCTTTAGGTCTGCTCATTAATTTATATATAAGTTTTTACTAGGAAATTTACTATTTTGACCTACTGCTTTATAGCCTTAACATTTTTAGAAATTATACCTGGAAAAAAAATGTATAAGTATGATATCATGGGTGAATATTATTAACAGAGAACTCCATACTCAAAAGTTAAAAATAACAGCTGAAATTTATTTAGCACTTACTACACACCAGACACTGTTCTGCACACTTTGAAGAGAGTAATTCATTTATACCTCCCAACTATGAGGCTGGTACTATAATTATGCCCTGGGGACAGCTTAGGAAACTGAGGCACAGAAAGTTCACATGCATTGCCCAAAGGCATGGCCAGCTAGAGTTGAGCCTAGTAACAAGGCCTTTGAGCTCTTATTCCTAACGTTGCATAAGTCAAGTCTTCATTTTTCAGATCTTCCAACATTAAACTACTATTAATTTAACTTCTGCTAGCACGTGACAACATCCGACGATGCCCAAGTCTTAGTACCAAGAAGTGGAGATTAAATAAGGTTTACTTATTCATTGATTCGTCCTGCGAGTCAGTTAATATTTACTCACTCTCTACTAAGGGTAGGCAGCACTGTGCCAGGTATAGAAGAGACAAAACTGAGTGAAACACAGTTCTGGTTTCAAGAAATGCAGCCAAGTGTTGGAGCTATAAAAAGTCTGAAGTTTATAACCAACTCTTCCATTTCTCTTATTCTCTTCTTTCACCTTTCGCCCACCCCTTTCAAGAACTCTTCTAACTTTAACGTCACTCCGGTAATTTAATATTGTCATCAATGCTGGGCAAATAAAACTCAATAGGAAAAGCACCAAGTTACTATCATGCTATCAACTTTCACGCAAATTCTCATCCAAACAAACTTATTTACATGCCAGGCCTATTGGTCCAGAATTTGCATTGTGTGTTCTAGTCATAATAACTTGCAAGAGACACATCATTAGCCACCATTTTCCAAGAACGAAACTCAGTGAAGTTCAGGTAAGCTAGGTGGCTTTCCTAGGCCATGACATGTCACTGAGCCAGGAGTTATCTGACCATAAAATCCAAATTCTTTCCACCAGGTTGTCAGGCCTCTTTTTTATATAATACAATCTGTATGGATCCAACCTTTTTTCCCTGAATATGGTTTTGGCTTTGAATTTGTGCTCCTTTTCCTTCCTTGGTAACACAAAACAAACTCCTGCGATGTAGTAAGTATAGGACATTGGACTCCGCTGACCTGGAAGGAAACTGCAAAGTTTCCTTTGCCACAGTGTCCTTGTTGAGGCCGGAGCCAGCCTGAAGCAGCCAGATCCCTTCTCTCTCATCTGAGGCCCACCCTGGCCCCCTATGAGATTTCCAGAGCCAAGAGCACTTCCCAAGCAGCTGGCAGCCTCAGCCAAACCTGGAGTCCGTGTCAGGGGCACGTGTCTCTGTGTGTATGAGAAGGGGGAGCAATCCTTTGGCTCCCCAACATAAGGATTGGTCTCATAATCTCCTAACTCTTGGGCCCAGGACCCCAGCACGGCCCAGGCTGGCTCTGCCAGCATCCTGACCTTCCTCCTTCCAGAACATACTTCCAGCCATCAGCTCCCTCCTTGAAGAGGCCAGGCCCAGGAAGATGGTGTGGGCCAAACCACCACACCCACTTCCCCTCTCGGATACAGTAATGCAGTCTGGTTTCCCTTTTTTGGCATCTAACTACAGAGTTCCATGTCACTTCCTATGTCAACGGCTTTTATCCAACCCTGGAAGTCAGTCAGAACATGCTATCCCTGTGCAAACTTCCCACTTAAATATGAACGCATTGGGCTGTAATCTCCTTTAGGCTGAAATTCTGTCTTTTAATCACGGTCTTAACAGCATTTAGTCTAATACTAAAAATGAAAGCAGCAGAAGCTAGCTCTGGACATTCAAATGAAACAACTGCCTCTATGAAGGAAAAGGAGTGGCCTCTCAGTGCAGGATGAGTGAGGAATAACCCCGTCTCCTCTTTTTTTCTTACACCATATCTTTAACTTGAATCCTGAATACTGGATTCTGCTCTTCACCATGACCCAAGTCTCCCAATGCAGGGAGACTTTGTGAGTTTACAAACTGTGTGAGTTTACAAACTGTGAGTTTAAGCTTTTCCACAAATACACACACTCCTACTTTCTCTCACTGAGTGAAGGAATACATTTAATCATTAGTAACAACATTTCTAAAGGTCATGTGGGATTGCCTCAGGTACCTTAAATACATGATCTCAACAAACCCTTAGAATAACATAATGATCCTTATATTAAGAATGAATAGTTTGGGGGATGCTGGGATGGCTCAGTGGGTTAAGTGCTTGTCTTGAAGCCCTGAGGTCTGAGGATCAGATCCTGATCCTGGCCCAGGCAGGCCCATATGCTGAACTGAGGTGTGCTCCCAGTTTGGTTCTTACTGGGGTGAGCCTCCTATTTGGGAAGCCCCTGGTTCAGTTTCTGCCCCCAGGATGTGGGAGGCCCCCGGTTTGGCTCATGCCCCAGGTGTGCTTCCCATGTAGGAGGCCTCCTGCTTGCAATGTCATGCCTCCCATGTGAAGAGCCCCCAGCCAGGTCCTGCCCTGCACAGCCCCACGCCCGCCCGTGGAGTGAGACTGTATTGAAAACTAATGACGATGACATACAACTATGAAGACTGCTCTGGGCCCTCCCCCTTCTCCCTGTCTCCCTCTGTCTCTTTCTTTCTCTGTCAAGAACAACAAAAATAAATCTTTAGAAAAAAAGGAAGTTTGCACCTGAGCAAGGTCAAATAACCTGCCAATATAACAGACACACATACCCAAGATACAAGTCAGGATATGGGGATTTAAATATTATGTAGTCCATAATTTTGATGACCAGAAAGTACTGCCAGGTAAGCTGCGAGCAGAAGTATTTACTCAAAGTGGATAGGGGAAAAATACAAGGGAATGACCTTGATTGAGGACCTACTACGTACCTGGCACTGCAGTCGACATTTTATACACTTCAAATAATTTAAGTTTGCAGGATAAGGTGTTATTGCACCCAAGTGCACGTGCCCCTAAGGTTTTGTAATATGCTAGGAAGGGGAAAATATAGGGTTCAAGCCAAGTCTGTCTGATTCGCAATTCAATGTCTCATGATGAAGTACTCTGTAACTAATTTTGAAGCTGACTTTAGGCTGAGGGTAGTTTATTAGGTGGAAATTGCTCTGTTCTTCCATATTTCTTCCACCGTGACCCCTGGGATGCTGTGTTATGATTCAGTCCTATGAGACAGGCTTTGCCTTATTGCTCCTGTGACAAATGACTAAATTATGAATTGCTTGAGAGTATGCATCATCTCCTCAACAACTCCTAGTGTACTGTCTGATGCAAACAATGAGCTCAAATAAATATTAGAAGGATGAATGAATGGATGAATACCTAATTTTGGAAGTATTAACATTTTCAATCCCAGTAACCTTTATGAAGGGTTTCATTAAGTGGGTCCCTGGATCAAATTCACCTCACATACTGAAGATCAATTCTTCAGCACATCCCAACCTCTTGAATCATAATCTCTGAACTGAATTACTTTAAGGTGGTGGGGATTACAAAACATATGAAATTTAAATCCCATCCTATGGAGAAAATCAACTTAGCAAACTTCTAAGTCAACATCTAACCTGTAGCCATGCTGATAGATGAGTGGAAACCTGGTAATCTGCCTGGTGTCTTTTTAAATCTTTTTTCAACGCTAATTTATATTTAATTTTTAAGTTAATTTTAATTTTTATGAAAAGAATATATAGATACAATTTTACAGGTCAAATTGTGCTAATAGGCCTGTTAAAAACACTCAGTCCCTTCTACTACTTATTTTCTTTTTCTCCTCCCCAGAGATAACCCCCTTCTATTATAACTTTGTAAAATTATTTTTTTAAAAACTTGTCTCCTTTCTAGGACCAAATGTATTTACTCATCTATCTTGATTCACCATGTTTAGGTTCTATCTTTTTATTCCTACAATAAATGAGAATTTTAGCTCTCTTATACTCTGCCCTCCCCTCCTCCATAGAGCTATATCACAGTGTTTTCATTATTAGATAATGAATATGTTTAGTGCTCAGCCAAGTGGTACACTATGGTTACACATCTTTTCTCATATAGCTCTTTGTTTTGCATGGGTTAACAATTCCTTCGTTAAAATAAAATAAAATAACTATTTGTTTTTCAAATCCTAGTTTTCTCTTACCTATCAAAAGCCTTGAAATATGTCCCTTAATCAATTTTGCACATGATCAATTCCATTGAATAATTATTTTCTTCTTTAAAATATAGATAATCTTACTTGGATTCTCCATTTACCTGGTCAGATATACATACACTGCTCTTTAGACTTTCACTTCTGTTTTCTAAGAACATCGCTTTGCACATTTCCTTTCGCTCTGATCTGTGCTGTATCTTAGTGCTGCTATCTTTTTCTCTCTTGATTTACACTTGTTTTATTGGAAAATATCCTCTGGCAACCTACTGAGAAAAAGTATATTGGAGTGAAAAATGTATGAGACCTTGCATATCAGCCAATGCCTTTATATCACCATCATATTTGGTTTTCAGTCTCTATGAGCAGAAAAATGTAGATTGAAAATGACTTAATTAAAAATGTTGAAGACGCTATTGACCTTTATCTTCTAACAAAGCTGTTGGGTAGTCCACCACCATTGTTACAACGTTCTGAGGATCCATCTATTTAATGTGTGAGTCTGTATTTTCTGCTCTTTGGGAATTCTTAGATGCTTGTTTTTATTTAAAATATTACTTAGGGTGGGTACGCAGTGGGCCCTCTAAATATGAAGATATTTGGCCTTTGGTTTTATTTTCCTTCTTTGAACATTTTTTTTCTTTCATATTTTTTGCCCTTTTTCTCATAATATCTGTGCGATTGAGGCTCTAATTTCCTTATTCTTTTTCTCTTCTTGCCCATTTATTTATTTGATTTCTGGATACTGTTATTATCCAAATATTTTAGTATATTTTTTAATTTAAGCTATTATATTTTTAATTCCCAGGAGCTCCATTTCATGCTCAGATATTTTTTTTAAACAATCTGGTTTGATTGCAGATATCACCTATCTAGTTTTCTCTAGGACAGACAGTGTATATTCTTTATTTTTCTTGTTCTGTTGGGAGATTTTTAAGAGAAGTAGTTAGAGATATCTTTACTCCAAAATTTTGAAACCAAGAAGTTACATTTTCACATGACCTGGCGTTCACATCTATGATTACAAAGAGCTTTATGAAATACCCTGTGAGGAAAAGAAGAATCCATTTTGTTATTATGAGGGAAAGTTGAAGTGATTCTAATTGGGTGTGTCTATCTGTGGACACCAGGTATCCTGACTAAGTTTAAGACACTTTATTTTAATTAGAAAATTATTCTTTATCATAGTCACCTAAAGGCCTTAACAAAATCATTAACCTCATATCAGATCCATCAAATTAGGAACTCCTTAGTATGAGACCTAAAAATCTGTATTTAACTACTGCAAGGATGTATGATTGTGCCCTTAACCCTACTCAGGTGATGGTGACTAAATCTTTTTATCTAGTTCTCACAATAGTATTCCCTCCAGACTAGCTCGTTTGCAATCTGGAACAGAGGGAAGGATTGCAGCTATGTCAAAGTTCTATTGCATCATTTTGTTATTAGATGTCCCCATAAAATGACGCCAGTCTCCTTTGCCTTACATTCTATTTGTCAAAGACCAAGAATAAAGGTCTTTATGTGATATGGCTACATTTTATTTTTCCTTGTCCTGCCTCATCCCCATGATGCCTTTTCCGATTTTTCTTCCATAAGCCTCCTCCCAACACAAAGGAAACACATATTCTAATGGTTTCCTGACTTCACCCCACCACAACACATGTATTATAGCACCTTGTCTTCCAAATGTTGCAACAATAAATGGTATCACTGTCCTATTCCCTGTGCTGTACCTTTTAAGAAAATCTTGGATGATATGTGGGATAGATCAGGGTAAGAAGCTCCAATGTGACACACAATTTTATCTCGAATATCCCATTTTCTGCCTGGTATAGTCCCTCCCCCAACACAAATATTCACAGCTATTTTTATCCAGTTCCAGAATGATCCTCACCAAGAATGTCTTTATTTTTATCATAGTCACTTGGAGTCACAGCCTTGAAACAAACACACTGCAAATTCACATTTATTACAGGAGACTAACACTAATATAACTGCAGAGCACCCATTTTATTCCTTCAGCCGTGCAACTGCTGGATAAAATAAGACGTGATTGTTATTAGTCTGATCTTAAATTTCCATTAGAAGTAAAATGTGACAGCAGACTTAATTTTGGGGAATCAGATCCTCAGTTATCTAGAACAATATTCTACCAGGGAATTTCCTGGAAAAATAGAAGTGCATGGATGGGACAGATCTGACCTGCCTTTCTTCTTATTACAGAACCAAGTGTGTGTGTAACCTAATGTTAGACACTCCTCTACTCACCAGGCAAAATTCCAAGGAGTTAAAGTTGTCATCATGTGATACACAACTGAATTATACTTCCCTTCACCACACATAAAAGGGGGCAAAGGTGGAAAATAGGCTGGACTGAGAAATAAAAAGGGACACTGTCATATGGTGGGGAGTTTGAATTAGAATAGTGTCATCATGAAATAACTTTCAATGACCAATTTAGAGTCAATAAAAATACCAGACAGTACTTGTAAAATCATGGCTTCTCAAATAAAAGCATTCTAAAGAAATTTTCTAGAGTGTCTATATGCGAATAATTGTTTATTTTCAGAAATAACAGGCCAATCCTTTTGCTACCTACTCACATATCACTGCACACAAGCCGGGGGCAGGCAAAAACTAAATATGCAATTCTCTTTGTAGGTCAAATTCTAAGGCTAAGAAGCTTCAAGAACATATATAAATATTCTTGCCCCTGAAAATAGAGGCTTAAGGAGGACACGGACATATAACCTAGAGGTCATATACAGAAATATCCTAGAAACCTGCAGGAGTAACAGACTGCCTAAAAGTGCCTTAAAGGTCGCGGTCCCATGAATAGAGGGTTAATTCGTTTGGAAAGCGTTACAGTGCTAGGAGGTGAGTCAACCTTTGCACTACAAGCTTCAGTAAAGAGGTAAAGAATTATTAGGAAGTGAGCACTAGACTCAGCTTGTCCTCTTGGTTTCACCATATCTGCTACACACATCACTAAAACTTGGTTCAATTGTGTGTGATTGTTAAAATCTAGTTTCGTACAAGGCAGGTGT
Source organism: Craseonycteris thonglongyai (assembly GCA_004027555.1). Classification (NCBI taxonomy): domain Eukaryota; kingdom Metazoa; phylum Chordata; class Mammalia; order Chiroptera; family Craseonycteridae; genus Craseonycteris; species Craseonycteris thonglongyai. The sequence continues at coordinate 4,564 of PVKE010044418.1, read as the reverse complement.
AGGTTTCCTGATGATGTGCACAACTGATACCAACCAAGACCCAGAAGTCACAGGGTAATCTGAGAGATAATACTGAGGACCTCAACATTAGCAGAGCCAAACTCAAAAATAATAATAGCTTAATGTGCATGGCATTTTATAACTATCCCATCTGATACTCACTTCTGTGTAGTCAGGGCAGGGATTATTAGTTTCATTTTTTTCTATGGGAATGTCAAGGCCCAGAAATGCTCAAGTGTTCTAACTTCAACATCAAACTGTGTTGTTGTTTTTTGTTTTGTTTGCTTGTTTGATTTTTTTTCTGTCAGCAAAGAAAAGTTCATTGAACCAATTCTATTTTTTTTCATGCTTTCCTTCACTTACCTCTCCATCCTGCATCCTTTGACATGATAATGCTTCACATGATAATTCAATTATTTAATAATTTAAACACTTCAGGTTAGACGAGATGATCCCTTCACTTGAATACCAGCATCAATCCCACTGCATCAGAGTCATCTACAAAAATGGCCAGTGACATGGACTCACTGCGGCCTTCTCTCTTACCAAACATCAGTGTTCAGTTCTGAGAGGTGACATCCTCCAGAATGCAGAGCATTGCAAAGTACCCCCATCATGGGTTCCCACCCCACACTCTGCTTATACAAAAAGCAAACACAGGAGCTGACCTGACCCCTTTGAGTGTGAAATTCCAACTCTAACCATCTCTGATACAAAGTAGCCTTTGGGTGCTCTACTGTAATACAGTTGGATGAACACACTGGACTTCTCTGGGACCCTAGAAACCAGAGGCCTTCCTCCCCCATTGATTTTGTGTGCAACACTGAGAGCTTGGATCTTGGCTGTCATTTCAGAAGGAACCACGAGCCATTTATTCTTAGTCTGAAATTGGCAGTCTTTGCATTTGGGGGGAAATTTTAATGGGCCTAGCAGAAGAACCAACATTAGGGATTATTTTCTCAGTGTGGGGTTAGATGTGTAATGCATATGTTTGCCCCGAGGACCCTAGACCACAGACTATAAAACTTTGTTAAAATGCCTTTCTCAACTATTAACATTTTCCTGTGCATATTGTTCCTTCGTAATAGTCCCAGCCAAAAGTTTATAAAGCTGTGTCCCCCCACAGACCGTTATTTTTGTGCTAATTAATTAGCGAAACCAATATCTCAGATATGGAATTCCAAGCTCCAGTTACTCAGTTTGGCTGAAAATCTGTTTTCCTAATTATTGACTACTTGCTGCTACTTTAAGTCCACCACCTAAGTTCTTGGACACAGCGAGCTGCTGGGAACTGGGGAGGTCTCCAATAGCAACACGAGCTGTACACTGAATGGGGAGTGGGAGGAAGGGATTGCAGCTGTCGGAGTCACTGAGGATTTGGGAGGAAGTAAGAAGAAGCAAAAGAGGAGATTTGCAGGACAGCTTTAAAAAAGAAAAGAACTGAGAACTTTTGACAAAATTTCAGTGAGGTGTAATCCTCTGAAATTACTAAAACATTTAGACTTTTAAAGGCAAAGCAGTCTTCGAAAGGTACATGTCAAGGGAATAATGATATAGACTCACCTGAAAAAAAAAAAATCTGAATTGTTAATGCTGTGTTCTGATGCACTGATCATTTGGTTTGGTTTTATTTCTTGAGCTGACTAAATTTTTATTTCTAATTTTATAGAAATTTAGGAAGACTGCCTTCCCGTACACGTACATACACGTGCACATACATGTGCATATACATATGGGAGAGATTTTAAAACCTGCCTAAGATGTGACTAAGTAATGTGTCCACAGGATCAGGAGACTGAACATAGCACAAAGAGCAGTGAGTTGTGAAAAATAAAACTGCGGCATGTTTTTACGCCACCTTGCTGAGACAACTCAATGAACCACTGAGCCATCATCTAAAGTCAAATATATATATACAAACAGATAAACATCAGTAAAACATAGAGATCGCTATAAAAAATAAGCACATGAAATATATGGATATCTCCCATATTTACTATACATAAATGTTATATATATGTTTATTAATATCATTATAGTTGTAGTGGTGTTTTGTATATAAAACTACACATACTCACATATCTCCTATATTTCTTTTGACTATAATGTTTTTTCAAGGGGTATGAGGGAACAGGGAAGATCACTCATCTTCCTTGTGCATAATCCATGCTGCAGGCACTGGGCAGTACATTCTGTATATACTTTCTCATTGTAACTTTATAAAGTAAACTCTGTAAGCAAGGGCTGAAAATTTAAACTTAAGGACTTCCTGGGACTGTGAGGGGCAATAAAGAGGAGGAAGGCAGGACAAAAATGACAGAGTCTGAACAAGAACAGTCCGAGACCAAAGCCATAAAGGGGTTTTGCTAAGGACATTTTTTTTCTTGGGGATCCATCTCACTCATCAATGTTTGGAGTCCTCCTGACACATTTAATTCTCCACTTGTCAGTCAGGGTCATGACCTTCAGAGATTTCCAAAGTTCACAATGTAACCCTGTATTATATGTTATAGAGTCTATAATAACCAATTCTCCAATAATCTGATAGTTGCATTATTAGTGAGTAACTAGCAGAAAGTTAAAGGTAAAATCCTCCTCTTCTTCGCTCCTAGATGATTCCTTCAACTTCCAAAGGAACTTTGAAAGCTTTCGTCAAAAATAATTCGGGGAAGCCGGGATGGCTCAGCAAGTTAAGCACTCACTTTGCAGCCCCAGGGACCAGGGATCGTGTCCCGGCCCCGGCCTGTGTGGACCCATGTGCTGAACTGAGGTGTGCTTCCCATGCAGGAGGCCCCCAGTTCAGTTCTCAGCCCCCTACTCCACCCCCCACCCCCATTCGACCCCTGGCTCCATGGGTCATGCCTCCCATGCAGGAGGCCCCCAGCCCAGTTCCTACCCTGCGAGGCCCCACCCACCTGTGTGGAATACAGTAAAACCATGTTGAAAACTGATGACATATAACTATGGAGACTGCTCTGGGCCCTCCCCCTTCTGACTCTCTGTCTCTGTCAAAAATAAAATAAATCTTTAAAAAAAAAAAGAGAGAGAGAAAAGAAAAATAATTCAAGTGGGAGCTATGTTAGGCAGCATCATTGCAATTCTTTCATTATTTGTATTTTAAGTGTTTCCCAAATTTTAACCATCCTTGTACCACCAGTATAATTTTTGCCATATTCTCTTATAGGCTTAGTATTTTAATTTAATTTTTTCACGTTGACCCTCTTTTGTTTTACTGATGTGTATTTGCTTTGTTGGTTTAGGGGGGGATGATAGTCAAGTGTTTTATTGAATTGCCTCAGCTTCATGGGGTAAAAATGTGCTGTAGTTTATTTTTCACAAATCATTCACTGTCCATTGGGCTATGTCAAATCTCCTGCTTAGGAGGACAGATTACTGACTCAGATCTTGGGCAGATTTTGTTTATTACCATCGCAATTTTTCATTTTCAGCTATTAGTTATTATCCACTTTAAAACTTATTTTTCCATCCCACTGAAACATTATTTATCCAATGCAGCACAAGTTGGTGACTTCGGGGACTTGAAGAAGGGAAGACAATGTTGGCTCTGTACTCTTTTCATTCCTTCTTTTTTTGTTTTTTATGATTATTTTATTGTTTTTGACAGAGACAGAGAGAAACAGAGAGAAGGGGAAGGGCCAAGAGCAGTCTCCATAGTTGTACACCATCAGTGTTTGACATGGTTTTGTTCCACACAGGTGGGTGAGGGCAAGCAGGGTGGGAATTGGGCTGAGAGCCTCCCGCATTGAAGGTGCACCCCCCTCAAGCCAGGGGCCAAACCAGGGAGTGAGAACTGAACTGGGGGCCTCCAGCATGGAAAGCACACCCCAGTTCAGCATATGGGTCCGCACTGGCCTGGGCTGAGATTCAATCCTTGGTCCCCAGGCCTGCAAAGCGAGTGCTTAACCCATCGAACCATCCTGGCTTCTCCTTTTCACTCATTCTTGACCCTGCTGGCCATGGGTGAGTTTGGGGTTCATGATCTACTCTGAGACACATCCTTGACTCTCCATCTTCAAGGCCTAGTTCTTTTTGCCGACGTTCTTTCAGAGTTGACTGTCCTGTTTTGGCTATTGGGAATCTCTGTGCACAGGAGACAAGAAGCTCCAATTCAGTCTCTTCCAAAACCACTCAGCTCCAACCCCCATCAAAACACCTCCCCAATTCTTTCCCCTGCCCCTTTCTAAAAACATTTCAGGGGGAGTTTAGTATATCCACTATGTTGTACAGCCCTCATCTCTCTATGAAGATTCATTTTAAAAGAAAGAAACTTCATATCACAACATATATTTTAAGAAACATGTAAAGTGTCATAATTAGAAAGCAATAGTAGGAAAATATTACAAGAAAAAAAAAAGCCATGTTATTCAGCTCTTGATAAATAGTGCGACCTACTGAAGGCTTTAAGCCTGAGGTGCAGCACATCTACTAAAGAGACATGTCATCAAAGGGTTACACTGATGCTGAGGACATACAAGTAGCAAACTCAGATTTCCCCCTTTCTCATTAATCATCAAGAGAATTGAAGATGAACTGTTTTTTTTTT
>PVKE010044417.1:0-13019 GCA_004027555.1 Craseonycteris thonglongyai | reverse complement strand
AACAAAAAAAAAGAATCTTTATAATAAAAATAATCAAGCCAGAAGTAAAGCTTTTTTTATACATGGTGTCAGATGCAGAAATAATTTTGATCTAAAATTTTAGTCAAACATGCATTAGAAAGACAGTAGATTTTGATGTTAAATATACTGGTTTTAACACCAATTCTGTCAATTAGCAGGGTTTTTTTGTTGTTTTTCCATTACAAAATTTTAGCAGTGAAACTGGAGATAATATCTATCTCACAAAATTTTGAAGGTAAAATTTGATAAGATTTGCAAAATATGTGTATAGCCTGTGTTTTCCCAAATACATTTAAATATTAAATACATATTAGTTCTCTTCCCTATGTTTACAACACTGTTTTCATAATCAAAAATATTTCTAGCATTGGTAGGGGATACCAGGATAGTTCAGCAGGCTCAGCACTTGCCTTGCAGCACCAGTGTCACAGGTTCGATTCCCAATTCTGGCCTGTGCAAACCTATATGCTGAGCTCTGGCTCAACTGGTAACTGCCAGGATGGCAGTGAATGTTCTCACTTCCCATGCAGGAGGCCCCAGTTTGGTTCCCACCCTGTGCAGCCCCACATCCACCTGTGTGGAATGAAACCATGTCACAACTAATGATGTGCAACTATGGAGACTGGTCTGGGCCCTCCTCAGTTCTCTCTCTCTCTCTCTCTCTCTCTCTCTCTCTCTCTCTCTCTCTCTCTCTCTCTCTCTCTCTCTCTCTTCTCTCACACAATAAAATAAATCTTAAAAATACACATACTTCCAGTATTGGTCATGGTCTAGTTTCCTATTGCTGCTGTAACAAATTACCACAAATTTAGTGACCAAGGACAACTCAAATTCATTATCTTATTATTCTGGAGGCCAGAAGTCTTAAAATCAGGGTGTTGGCAAAGCTACATTCTTTTAGGAAACTTTAGAGAAGAATCAGTTTACTTTTCCATCTTCTAGAAGCTGCTTGCATTTTAAAGGATCTCTCTCACTGACCTCTTTTTCTTTTGTCATGTCTTCTCTTCTGATGGGCTGTCCTAACACCTTCTATCCATTATAATGACCCATGTTACTCAATTGGGCCCACCAAATAGTTCAAGATATATTCTCTCCATCTCAAGATTATTAATCACATCTGCAAAGTCTCTTCTTTCCATATATGGTAACATATCACAATTTTTAGGGATTTGGACGTGGAGCGTCTTTTGGAGAATGTAATACTGCCTACCATAGGCCAACTTAAAAAAATACTAACTTTTTAAAAGTGTTATGATAACTAATTTAAAATAAAATCAATGAAATTACATTAATTATCTTTATTTCTGACAACTTCTCCTCAGTTTGAATACTTAAAAACCAAGGAGTGCAATTATATTTATTTAGTGGTGAAATTTTTATACTGAGGAACTAACAATAGATTTTTTAATTACAAAAACAAATAAGCAAACAAATTTATCACAAAATATAACACAGTTTTCAAATAGCTAAAATACAAAAAAAACCACTAAAATAAAAGAAGGCAAATTTGTCTCTAAAGGTATTTTAATAGGAAAAAATATAAATACTTGCAAAGATTTTCTGATTAGTACAATAAGTCAATTTGGAATATTTTGAAATTGACTTGCAATAAAACCTTAAAACACTGAATTGAAATTCACTCAGGAATTTACTCTTCATATGACATCTCAATGAAAAGAAATTGTGTGTGGTAAGATGACTACAGCAGCATACTTTTTAAAGCTGTTGTACAGTAAGAAATACTGTGCAAAGTATAGGTATAGAGAAAAAAATCATATTTGAAGATAATTTTAGTTTTGTGCATAATGAGTTTAGGTTAAAGCATTTACTATTGTTATTTCTGACAACCCTTCTCAGTTTAGCTCTACAGTTAAGGTTACCTTAACTATAGCTACCTTTATTCTTTTGAAGGCTTAAGTTGAAAAGATCTGACTCTTTGCCTTCTTTAACTTTTTCCCATCTCAACACCCAATTTTCTATTTAAATGTATTCCTATTGGATTGCCTATATATATATACTGAATCCAAACATTATACAGGAGTAAATTAATATAATCAAACATAGCAGAAGAGGAACACAGAATTGAGAAAGTATAATGGTTTATAAAATACATCACGTAGAAGAAAATTATTATCTTATTATAATTATAAAAAATCAAGGCAAGCTTTATAGAGAATGGTTACACAGCCTTGAAGAATGCAGAGAAGGATAACAGGAAAGAATAAGATAATTCAGGAAAGACTAGCACATTCAATGTCACAGAGATAAGAGCATGTTATCAAGACAAAAAAACCATTCGGTAAGTTTAGGGCAGAGGGTCAAGAAAGCAACAAATGACAAATGTTTAGAAAAGCAAGTAAGGGAAAATATTGCAGAACCATGTCTGAAATGTTACATAGGTTGGATGTAGACTTTAGAGGATGAAATAATAACAGCAGTGGCAGTCTGGGGGGTTAATTAAAAGTAAGGATCTGTAATCTTGGAGTGAAAATGCCATCTAAGAGATTTTTGGAAATAGTAGTAGGAACATGAAATGAAAACTAGCTTAACCAGATAATGTGCTTAGAATATAATCATAAATTAAATTTGATTTGCTATGTTGGTAATAGGAAGAATGGCATTTAGGATAACTGTCAGATTCCTATCTTGGGTGAGTGGTGATTACATTTCCTGAATTAGCAAATGGTGGAGATATGGGGAAAGTCGGTTAGTGTTAATGTCTTTTAGAGCTATGTTGAAAATGAGATATTTTGAGGACTTTCAACTAAAATTGTTGAACCCCCAGGTATTATATGTATAAGTTGGTCATATGACTAATTTGAGTTATCAGTGTATATGTTAAAAGAGTATGGATACAGTTGTCTAGGGAGAAAAAGGGGATGCAACAAGGTGGTTAAAAACAGAACTTTGAAGACCACAATAAAAAAATAGTAAGCATTGGTATAATAATAATTTTATTCTCAGCAAAAATTAGATTCCAAGGGAAACTATTCTGTTTGTTTTTTTCCTTAAACTTGTTTTTGAAACTCCATAATACAATTAAATAAGCAACCTTGTAAAATTAGATATGCCAAATTTGCAGAGCTCTTTATATCCTTTAAAGTGCAAATGTATACATATTCAGGATACATAAATATTGAATACAACTATAAAACATATTGACTATAAAGTATACAACATGTTCTATTATTAAAAAGTAAACAACATCCCTGCTTATCAGAATTCAGGATTAACCCTATTTTCTTTGCAAAAAAGGATTATTTGTTTTTTTCATGGGGTATTTATTTTTTTTTAATATAGACTAACAAAGCAGAGATGGTAATCTTTCCTTCAACAACTTTCCCCCTACACCTGGTGTTGGCACGCCATTAAAATTGCTTTCAATGAAAATGAAATAGGAACATTTATTCATAATTATATTTTCCAGAAACTTATTTTTATCAATTTTTAGCTTAAGAAATAAAATTTTAGATATGTTAATGTCACTTTCTTCTTCAATTTATTCATAACTATGCTTTAATTATTGCTCTTTTAATTAAAAAAATGTTCATAAATCTTTCTAAGCCTTATTTTGAATATCTACATTAACCTTCTTGCCAAAACTAATAATGAAAACTCTAGAGGTAATGATTTAGCCCTTTCCCATAATTTTCAAACTACCTTATTCAGTTTTTTCTTAAAATTTTATTATTTATGATTTTACTATAATATTAAAATATGTTCTGCTTCTATTAATTCACATAATTAGCTGTACTGAGTAAAAATTTATTTTGAAAAATGTTTTAATTTTTAACCCACATAGTTTTTAATTTTTAAAAACATATTGAGAGCACCTTTCTGGCCATATAGATAGCAAAAATTATATAAGTAGTCTATTGATCATATCATTGGAGTTGTAAAATGTGAATAAAGAGTGAGTAAAGAATAAAGATTTCCATTATTTTGATTGAATTAATCAGATCTTCTGCATGGCTCCCGCCTACCTGTGTGGAACTAAACCATGTCAAAAACTAATGATGTACAACTATAGAGACTGCTCTGGGCCCTCCCCCTTTTCCCTGTCTCTCTTTGTCTCTCTCTAGCTCTGCCCAAACTATAAAATTAACCTTTAAAAAAGTAATGAATGCCTCTCAGCAACACACCACCACACATTGACAAGAACAGAGCTGCACCAAGGTTATGAAACCTTACCGAGTTATTTGTATAGTGCTGCCAGCATAGTGCACAGTGGCAGGTTCATGAACTTAATTGTTAGACCTTGTATATTAGAAACAATATTATAGAGATAGAGTATATAAATGTTATTTATTCCTGAAGCTAGAATAAAAATGCACAGAAGCAAACATGAAATCTATAAGACAAGCAAGATAATGTTTTGAGTCATGTTATCATTGGTGATGAAACATGAGTGTACCAATCTGTCCCTGAAACAAAGCATCAAAGTGCAGTATGGAAGTCAGCCAATTCTCTATGACCAAAAAAGTTCTGTCAGTCCAGATCAAGAGTCAAAATGATATTTTTTATATAGAGGGATTGTTCATAATGAATTTGTACCATCTGGATAGTCAACTTGGTTAACTATTTAGAAGTGCTGAAAAGACTGAAAATTTTAGACAAAAAAGATGACCTAAATTTTTCACCAACAACTCTTGGCTCTTGCATCACTACAATGCACCAGCTGACACAGCACTGTCTGTAAGGGAGTTTTTATCAAGTAAACAAATATCTGTATTGTAACACTCTCCTTACTCACCTGATTTGGCCCCCAATGAATTTTTTCTTTACTTGAAATAGGGTGGACTAGGCACTGGCATCAGTGCATAGCTTTCCAGGGGGAGTACACCTAAGGTGACTGTAGTGATATTTCAGCAGTAAGGTATGTAGCACTTTTTCTAGGATGAATTTGCAAACTTAATTGTCATACCTTGTATTTGTTAGTCATCTCATCATTTTTCACACTTCATACAATTTTGCTGTATTCTCAAATTTTTCTTCTTCATAATTAGGTTTATGTTCCATAATGCAATTCTGCCTTATTAGAATTTATTTTTTTAATAAAAATATTTTTTTTAAATATACATACAGAAAAATGAATTAAGTATATAATTTAAAATTTTTTCACAGTGAACACAAGGACCTCACTGCAAGTTTTAATTTTATTTACTTTTATATTTTCTGTAGTATTTTTTTATACTAGGCAGCAGCTGTTATACATGTTCTGTAACTTTCCCTGTCTCCTCTCCCACCTCTATTGATATATGGATGGATGGATGGATATATGTATGTATTATATCTCTTGAAACAAATTGTTAATGGGTCATGTTATATCCTTCAGGGTATAGTTTTCTGAGTAGATGGTAAAAAAAAAATAGGTTGATGGTCTGCGCCACATACTTTCATAACACCTTATATTTTTACAATTTATATTACTTACCACACTTGCATTTATTCTTTAAATGTGTGGCCCACCCAGACATTAAGCTTCTTGAAGCTAAGTAGAAAGAATTCATTATTTATTGCTGTAATCCCAGTGTCTTCACTGTGCCTTGAACATAGTAGGCACTCAATGAATAACTTGGTGAATACAAGGATGATTGAAATAGTGGAAAAAATGATTAAATAAGAAAATTAAGGAGAGAGAATTTTCCTGCTTAAAGTGGATGTTAAGTAACCATTTTTCTGGATTCATCAGTCTTGGATTTACTAGTCTCACACATAATAGAGTGTGAATAGTCTCACAACCCACCTACCCAAACATGTTGATTCATTTCAAACCATAGAACTCTTTTCTAACCAACCTGTATTGTAATGGCACACACACACACACACACACACACACACACACAAATTTATAAACCCTTGCAAAATTTAACCATTATCATTATAACCTGGCACTTTTGTTTGCTTAACTGTTTGCACAGGTTTTTACTAAGCAGGATGACTAGGAATTTATAGCCTGAAACCATATTAAGGAAGAAGAACCACATGCATCTCCAGAAGAATATTTTTTCAAAGTTGTTTTGTTTGCATGAAGTAGTTATTTAATGACAAGACTGTTCCTCTGATTTCTTAAATCAAGCTTTTCTTTCCATGATTTTTTTCCATGAACTCTTAAACCATGCGAAATATATTTCAGCCAAATGTAGAACAATAAGAAAGATAGAATTTTCTTATTCTATTCAATGATGTCTGAAGTTGAACAACACAAAGAGATATGTGTGAAACCCCCAGCTTAGTTTTCTGGATATAGCAGTCAATCAGCAGTTCAAAAATGATGTGACATTTTAAGGCTCCTAGTTCATCCTAATCAGATAAGTTTCCTTTCCACACTAATTGGAGAAAAATTTGTGCACCTTGCTGACATATGTTACCTTCCTATTTAGTTTTTATTTTTTTCTAACTCAACACATACATGCATATATTTTATACTTAAGTTTTAATAGCTGAACATAGGTATAACTTTTTCTTTTAAACCATAACTAAACCAAATGGGTATAAATTAGACATATTTTTGACAACATGAGTTTATTTATGCTGTCATTAAAAGATAATACAAAAATATTAAAATGTGTCTAAAATTATATGTAAATATTATGAATAGATTTTATATCAAATGATTTAAAATTTTTCAACTATTTCATATACACATCATTTTGCATCTCCAATTTGGAACATTTAAGTATCAGATTAGTCTCATTGCCACTATAGTGCCCCACTCAGAATCAAAAGACTGGAACATTATAAAATCACCCTCTTCCAATATCCACAATTTTCTAAATAAATCACATTCATATGCATTTAAATTTACTATTTCAAAAGGAGATTGTGTTTTATTTACCTTTATACTGCCAGTGTTTTCTTTCCAGCTCCATTCATATTGCTGAAAGTCCCTTTTGTTATTTGCTTAATTTGCTTTGTTTTATAGTTTAATAAAGGGCCATCGTAATGTGGTATAAGGTTTTTATTCTTCAACAAAATTTAAATCACTAGTTATTCTCTAATACTGTAATTGCCAAAGATAATGTCTTCTATGTAAACCTGGCAATTTTCACTTAATTGTTTCCATGTTTATAAAAGACATAGCAGATGATTAATGCCTGTTCTATAGTACAAGCTTTGGAAATTACTTAAATAACTTTCAGTTAATACCTTGGGCCATAATCACTAACAGCTCATATAACTTGCAAATGACTCAAATCACTTTTTCTACAAATATTTAGTAAAATAATAGCAAAAAATATGCCTCAGCTCGAAATTGTCATTTATTTGTTGAGGGCATTGCATAACTTAAGCTAATTATGATCATTAGTTTTAGATAAATGCATTACTAAGCTTCCCTTTGGCTCTTAAAGTAAACATTCCTCAAACCCACTTGCCATAGAAAACTTTAAATGATTATATTTAAAAAACATTAAAATATAAAATATGCCTTTTTGTTTGCAAATATTTTTATTTTCTCCGATTTACCTTATTCATAGTGAAACAGAGAATGAAGTGTTATCAATCAAATGACTTAAGTCTATACGTCAGGTGTCCTGAGTCCATACGTCACAATTAGGGCTAATTTAATACCAACAATAAAACTCAAACCCTCAATCCATCATGGCCTCTGCCTCACTTGGCTTGGCTCATTTCTCTCTTGAAACATATTTCAATAAAGTTTTACTTTGTCTTTCTTTGTCTTGCTGATTTGTAATTCACTACTGCATTGGTGAGAAGTCATTTGAATGATCAATATTATAAAATTTAACTCAAAAACTAACATAATTTTAGAGGCATTCGTCATGCGTATGGTTTAACACTTAGTACTTAAAATTTGAAGAAATCATTCCAATTAAATAAATGACTTTGCCATGAATTAGTGTTACCACAGGAGTTAGGAGGCCAGAGGAGGTTATAAAAAGCCCAGTTCATTCTCGCTGATGCAGTAGTGAATTACAAATCAGCAAGACAAAGGAAGGCAAAGTAAAACTTTATTGAAATATGTTTCAAGACAGAAATGGGCCAAGCCAAGTGAGGCAGAGGCCATGATGAACTGGGAGGTTTGAGTTTTATTGTTGGTATTAAACTGGCCCTAATTGTGATGTACAGACTCAGGACATCTGATGTATAGACTTAAGTCATTTGATTGTTGTGTGTAAGTCATATAACTGTTATCTTTTTGTGCATTCTCTTACCTAGCATGCATACAGAAAAACCCACAGGTGGGGACAAGCTTTTATGACCACTTTATTATACTTATATTGAGCCTGGAGGTCCAGCAAAGGACAAGGTCCAATGGTTTGTACAAGTGTCAAAAACCAGCTAATTCTGGTTTGGGTGTTATCTCCATTTTCCTGGGAGATTTTGACAGATTCATCTCTAGGGGCTTGGCCTAAGTGGTCCCTGGGAAATGGACATGGGTGATGTGATACACTACTGATCATACTACCTCCTGCCCCTCCAGTCGCTCACGCCTAGCTTCCTACCTAACGTTAGGAACACCTGATTCACGCCGAACATTTTACATTGATAGATAGCAGCTAGATGCCTCAATAATTAGTGTCGTAGTATTAATGGTGAAATTAGAGCTGTGAAAAATAAAAAAAAAAAGAAAAGCAGGACAATCACATTTGCTTCTCTTGTTCTTTCTTATTTTTATAGAGAAATAGCTTTAACAATACAAAATTTAACGTTATGTATAATTTTATGCAGCAGAATTATAAGTTTGAGTTTTATATTCTTTCCAGACATTGGGACTTTGCTCACTTCACTAAATCTTTGCAAGCTTTAAATTTTTGTAAAATGGAGATAATGTTTAAATAGCTTTCATGCTTGCAGCACAGAACTCACCTCATACATAATTATGAATGAATCATAGTTTTATCATTAGTCATAATTAATATCTATACAAGCTGTTTATCCAGTTTTTTCTTTGATTAATTGTTTGTTTATTTTGTTATATCCCACTGAAGCAAATTAGAGGATAAAATATCACCTTCATTGATGAGAAAGGTTTAGTTGGAGAGTGTAGTTTAGGAATACAAAACAATGTGTTTCCTAATAGTGAACCATGGAATTTGCCAGATTTATTCATTGAAAATATGAGAATGAGGCAGTCCTGTTCCACTCACCCTTCTTCATTCCACACTGAGTTGACTGGGAGCCTGGAGAACTACTTTCTTCCAGAGCTGTTTGCTCTCATGTGAAAGATGGAAAAAAAGAAAAAAAGAAAAAATGGAATGGTGCATCAGTTTCTTTTCCCAACCTTATTGTAAATAAGTCATTCTACTTCCAAAAAATAGAATAAAATAAAACAAAGAAACAGAGATAAGATAACAGTATGATATTCATGGGGCCTCTTTCAGGATGAAGTACAAGCTTGGGTTGAAGGAGAAGCTACAAGGTGAAGATATAACTTATTAAGTTACACTTTAAATTTCATATTAATGAACATGTTAATGTTACCAGGTTCAGGTCCATCTGCTAGCCTCTTATCCAATAATTGAGAGACAAACTGGGTGGGGGGAAAAGCAGTTTTATCCCAAAATGACAGCATTCAGGTAAAGCAGTGGACTCCTGTCTCAAAGACCACTTCCACCATCTGAACACCTGTCAAAAAGTTTTGTAGACACATAAGAAAAAGAAAAACAAAGGAAAAGGGGGTGGGGTCTTGGGCTAAGAAGTTTGAATAGGGAAATCTTTGATTGTTGATGAGACAAGTGTCCAAAAGCGGTGACTTCAAGTCAAAGTAAACAAATTGACTAGGTAGCCTGCAATCTTGAGGAAACAAATCATTAAGTTCTGTAAATTAGCAAGCCAGGCATTCAGTCTTGAGTAAACAGAGTCATTGAAACTGCTATGCATATGATCATTAAAGTCCACAGAAGGGAGAGGAACAAAGACTAGAAAAAAAAAGAAAAAAACACACAACTTTAAAACCGTTTTAAGCTAAATTACATTGTCAAAACAAACTCAGAGTGTTAAATTCTGAAAATAAAAAATATAGTGTCATCCTTACACTAGTACATTTATGTTTTTATTGCTGTACTATATATTTATATATGTGTGTGTATATATATATATTCTTTTTATTTTTTATTTTTTGAGAAAAATATATATATGGCGTATATATTTAATTCAAAGGTTATAACCAAGACCAAGACCAATGTGAGTGTTTCTAAGCCTGTTGTAGCCAAAGAATAACCCCCAATTAAATTTGTGTTTCATAGTGGCAATGAATGTAACAACTCAGTAGATCATAAAAACTGTTTATTAAAATTGCCTGAAGGATGAAACACTGTGTTTTAATTTTTTTATTGGGCTTTAAAATACACCCAAAACACTACATACACAAATATATATACAATCTCCCACACAGACACATAAACAAAGAATAAAAAGACTCTCAAATTCAATATTGAAAATTTCAGATAGCATCATCCATGCCTCAGCCTGGGTTTCCCAGAATGCAGAGGGTGAAATAGAGACTTATGTTGTTATTAAGAGTACAAGGCCAGAGAAGAGTAAGAAAAAAGGTGAAAGAAAGAGATAGATGATGTTATTGAGTATAATTTGGTTATATGGGACCATATGATGAAACACTAAAACGCTACAATTAAAACAATCGATTCAGTGATATAAAAAAAGAATTTATTCACTGGCTCATCTGTCACTTTGGGCAAAGATTCATTCCACTAAATATTAAGCTTATTGTTCTGGGTGCACGTAGATGGGTACTAGTCTGTGTGCCATAGTGCCTCGAAACTCATTACCTATAGGAAAGGGCCTGAGTGGGAGACAAGGGCATGTGATATGAACATGACATGAAGTGCCACCCATTAGGTTGCACCTGTATGAAGTTGTGGAGGCCATACATGGTCACCCAGTGGTAGCTGTAAAAATCTTATATAAGAGATCAGAAATAACCTAAGCCTGTGAATGAGAGGTTATCTACTCATAAAAGTCCAGACTAAACTTGGTATTTAATTGTTTGTTTATTCATTTATTTAAAAATTTCATGGAGCCATGCTAATTGGAAGGTGTTTTTATCTTCATAGAGCTCTATAGAGAATAAAGTGATAAATGATGTATCTATGCATTGCAAATTATTTGAAATGCCCTGTGTACCTTATGTACTAAAGTGGAAAGATTTTTTTAAAGATTCATTTTATTGTTTTTGACAGAGAGAAAGAGAGACAGAGACAGAGAAACAGAGAGAAGGGGTAGGGTTCGGAGCAGTCTCCATAGTTGTATATCATCAGTTTTCAATATAGTTTCATTCCACCAGTGGGAACAGGGCCACACAGGGTAGGAACTAGGCAGGGGACCTCCCGCACGGGAAGCTCACGCTGGTGGAAACTGAACTGAGGTAGGAAGCACACCTCCGTTCAGCATATGGGTTTGGACAGGTAAGAGTGGGACAGGGACGTCATCTTTGGACCCCAGGGCTACAATGCAAGCACTCAACCCGCTGAGCCATCCTGGCTTCCAGAAAGATGTTACTCCCTTTAAGATACTAGAACATAAGTGAAAAGACAATGCATGCTGTTTCTAAATTAATGTATTTTTTTAATTTGGTAGTACTATTTCTTTCATTGTAGGCATATCAAAATTTTGTTTTTTCTTTAGTCATCATCAAGATAACAAAGTTTTTCTTAATTTCTTGTGCTTAATTCTTGAATGTTGACTTTTTCTTTTCTAACTCCAGAGCTATGTGGCATTTTTCCACTCCTGATTCAAAAGCCAAACCTAACAGCTCAGAATAATTAAACTATAGTAAAACAAGTAATTAAATAAAAAATGCCACACCACCAGGAAACGAAGTAGGTTAAAATCACCACAGAGTTCTATTGAAACCAGAGAAGGTCAGAGCCCCCATTAACATTTCCCAGTACTGCACTTATGAAATTCTTACATCTATTCTAGTTTGAGAGGTCTCTTAATTTTCTCTGATTTCTCACAACACACTTGAATTGAGTGAAATATTTTTCAGTCGATACCTTGTTCCAAGTACTAGTCGTCCCTGGGGATTCTCTTTACAATTTCACAATGTGCTTTGGAAAGCAAGATTCTAGGAGCAGAAACATTTTAACTTTTCCCCAGCAATCATCAATAGCTTCACCGAATTGATTCCACGGCTTAACAAGATGACTCTTTGCTTGAATTGATGGTGACCTGGTAGCAGTAAATATGAGAGAAGGAGCCATAAATACAGACAGCTGCGTTGACAGTGTTTGCATTTATTATGTGATATTGAATCGGCACACTTCCAAAACTGGTGTTACTCTTTTCTTTTGTTTCTCTTTCTAGGAAACAAATAGAACTAGATTTTGTCTATTCCATTGCACTTTTCCCCTCTTCTTGATCTTTTAAAATTTCCCTTTATGATTAGAAAAAAAATGTGTATACATTTTTTCCCCAGAAGAAACTGACATAAAGATGGAAGGTGTGAGGGAGAGAGGGGTAAGAAAAAGGAGAAAAAGGTAAAAAAAAAAAATCCTGAAATCATATGCTGAACTGTTTTCTCTTGGGCATTTTGACAGTGTCTAGGTTTTATAATCTTACTGTTTTGTGTTTTTTATACACTTGATTGGTTCAAGTCCATTGACAATATGGCTATTTTGATTCACATTGGTACATTGGTTCAGAAGAAATTTTATTCTATCTGGGTGGATTTCAACACACTCATCTGCTTTGACAGTTTGTGTTTAAAGTATTTTTCCAAGTATGTTTTATGAGTGGAGTGACATGATTTTACATGATGTTGCTAACATCCATTGCATTTTTTAGAGCTTCAACATGAGCCAGTTCCCAACTATTCATTCTTAAAAAATAACTTCTCTACCAGATTTTAAAATTGTCTATTTATTTGAATTTAAAAAACACATATGAGGGAAGCCAGGATGGCTCAGTGGGTTAAGCGCTCACTTTGCAGCCACAGGACTGAGGATCAAGTCCCGGCCCTGGCCTGTGCGAACCCATATGCTGAACTGGGGAGTGCCCCCAGTTCAGTTCTC
>PVKE010044416.1:0-12977 GCA_004027555.1 Craseonycteris thonglongyai | reverse complement strand
AGCGAGCGCTCAACCCGCTGAGCCGTCCCGGCTTTCCCCTGTTATGTGCTCTTAACATAAGTAAATAAACCATTGAAACGGAGATGAGAAATGAGGAGATAAATAAGGACTGAAATGAAAACAAAACTGGCTGAGAAGCTGAAAGGAATAAAGAGAACTGTGTAAAATAAAGAAATCTTGTAATTTGACTTAAAAAGTGTCCAAATCTATAGATAATTTTTATGAGTTTATGTGAGTCAAAGTGACGATAATTTCCAGGAAGCAAAATCTCAGCGGCTTAAGGAAAAGCTCCAGAGAATGGCAGTTTTGCAGCTTACTTTATACATTAGACTCAAAGGAGGAGATGTAAGGAGGGTCACAGGAGATCTATTAGTGGTAGCCTAAGGGGATGGGAGAAAGCAAAGTAGGGAAATCTCTGGGATTAGATTAAAAAGTGAAATGGGGAGACAGATACTTCTTTACATTGGTGAGTGCAGGATAGTTAATTAACATTTATAGTCCATAGAGATGGTATTCAGGGAACAAGATAATAATAGTGAGGGGTTCTGTGGTCTGGCAGTGTGGTGCTATAGTTGTTGTGCCATACAGGGTCTGGAACAGGAGATTGCTCTGATACTTCAGAGTTGTGTTATCTCAGATGCACTAAGACAGTGTGCACAGACTCACTTCAGGTAAAGATGGATCTTTGTCAAGGAAGCTATAGGCCTAGAATGTGACTCCCTGCCATGAATAGCTTTTCGTTAGGCATTTTGGTGTTCAGACCATCCTAGGTGGTTACTTTTGGTCTCTGAGTTTGTAGGACCTGCTGCGCTGGCCTCCCCTGAGCTTGTCAGGTTTAATATATGGCCTCTTTTTTTTCCACAATAACAAGAAAAATAAATACAATGCCAGTATTAATTCTTAGTTAGAAGTATGATACAAGGGAAATAAAACAACAAACACTACATAAAACCAAACAGTGATGTGGAAGAAACACTTGACATACTTCTACCAAATTCAGGAGGTAGGGTAAATAAAAAATGAAAAAAAAAAAAAAAAAAAGAATAGAACATAGGAAGTCCAGCAAATGCAGAACCAACAGATGAATAACTTATTTTCCCAGAAATACTATTCAAAAATATAAAGCAATAAGCATTCCTTAAACTAGAGAATATTTGAGAATTCAAATGAAAAATACTAAATCATAGACGAAGCTTGGTGCCGTTTTAGAATTTGAAAGATAAGGAACGTATTAGTGTGACTTAGTTGCCTTGTTAATGTTTTTTGAACTAGAAAAATAATGTGGAAAACAAGTAGACCCACTGACTAGTTTCCTAGTTTTCTGCTTCCTGGAGGAGAATGGCTCTGATATAGTCACAAAAGGTAACAGTTCATGAAGTCAGATTTTTCAAAAGGTGACTTATGAGTTTCTCTAGTTACTACCCTCATTCACGGTTGGCTGCAGTTGGAATTATATCCACATGTAGTTTAATTAATGGAGCCCAAGGGCAAATATTGTCCCCAAGTCAGATTTGTTGTGACTTCTCTTTTTTGTTCAAGACCATTTTTCAAAATAGTTCTCTGGTGGCCAGACTTTGAGGGTGCGGGGTGGGGTTGCAGTCTTGTGTAATGTGATGGATCTCGGGTGTTAGAACAATGTTACACAACTCTGCATTTTTATCATTCTAATGCCTATTGCTGGGCAAGGGGCGCTTACTTCCCTGCCAGATATTTATACAAGCTAATCAGAGGCTTGATGCAATACAGATGGTGATAACCTTTTGCCATACAAAGTTCATGTTGAGTTTTTCTTTGGCAGCAAAGGGTTTGCCTCATTTAATACTCTGGACCAAAAAAATTCTATTTCTTGAATGCCTTACAAAAGATAGCAGATGATGTCAAAAGAGAATCAAGTGCTAGGCCTCTTCCACATTCCTCAAACATTGCCACAGATCTATTTACTTTTTAGATCGGTGGGATGAAAAATATTTTTATTGAGTTATGTGTTTAATTCAAGGATGATGAAGCAAAAAGATTGGGGGCAGGGGACAAGTGATTTTCAGTAAATTATCCATTCCTCTGTCTTGTAAGTTCATTCCAAACCCAGATCTTGTGTAATTCTTTGCTTGGACTTCTAGTCCTGCTATTCTTCCTTTTAAGCTTAATATATTGTCTTGCCAGTAGATATAATGGTTCCTGTAAATATTCACAGCTCCCCACAAGAAGAGAAGGAAAATAGAATCACAGATTTAAGTGTTGTTTATCTAAGAAATCTCTGCTAAATCCTAACCTGAATGTTCAGGAATGCTACTGACATGAGCTAAGATTCATGTTACAAGATAGCATTTGGTCATGTCAGGACAATAAAGACATAAAAAGGAAGCTTTGTCTTTTTTTGTACAACACTATACAAATACAGTGCAAGTGTACACATGCACACACACAGATATTCTATACATTCATACTGCTCATTCAAGACCAACTCTCCCAAGCCACACTCAGTTTAGAGTATCATAGTGTGTCCACTCCACTCATTGATTAATTCATTCAGTGAATAAATATTAATGAGCACCTACTCTGGGCCAGGCGCTGTTGAGAATACCATGCTGAAAAACACAATTTACTTTTATACTCCCCCTTTTCATCAAAAAGTCTCAGTTTTTTAGTCTTACTTACACTTAACTGTCATGGTCTTGTAGAAGAGAGAGTAGTCAAATTGAGCAAAAGCTTAGGGGAGAATCCATGGAGGTTAGGCTAAGATTTCAGAGTGCAACAACTCAGAGTTTATCACTTAGTAAAGAACAAGGATGGTGTAAACACAACGTGCCACATCTTGGAGTTCTAGAACTAGGAGTTACCTTTTGAATGCTGATGTACAATTTTAGAGATAAATAAAATAATATCTGGCTGCGTGCCATCCATAACAGATAATTGGACTCTCTCAGAAGTGGTACTGAATGAAAAAAAGGTGTGTGTGTATTTCAGTCCATTCCAGTTGCTGTTTCTATCGATAGGGCTTTTTGCTGGGGGGGTGTGCTACATGAAAAACAAATAAACAAACAACCAAGCAAACAAACAAATAGAAAAACTCTATTTGGCCAAAAGGAAATTCTTCAGGCTGGTTATTGAATCTTTGGCATGCCTCTCATAGCCTTTAATAGCTTGTAGTCATAGGTTTTTGAGAAGGAGTGGGGTATTTGAATACCTTCTCAAATTGCTGGCTTTCCAGATGTTCTCCAGAGTCATTTCTAGTTTAATTGTCTTTAAACTAAGGTTTAATGGCTTTCTCTTTAGCTCACAAATACTAAAAATTTAGTAAGGATTATTGAATTAGAAATAATGGTTACATACTAATGAAGAATGCTTTCTAGAAACATGAATCATATAATCTGAGAGAATCTAGATCCTATAACTGACTCTGCCCCTAAAAGTGAATTGAGGTGGGTTTTTTTTTAAATCATATCATCTTCCTTTAACTTTTACAAAACAGGATATAATTGTCTCTTTTTCTGACTACTTTCTGAATGTAGTGTTTTGGTTTTTTTTTTCCATTTTAAGATTTATTGTGTGTTTTTTTTTTATTTTATTTGTTGTTGTTGTTAAATTTAATGAGGTTACATTGGTTGGTAACAATTAGATAACAGATGTACAAGTCCACATCACATTATTCATGTATCCTTTTATGTGCCCATCACTCAGTATCAGTTTCCCTGCCATCACATTATATATGGTGCCCACTCCCACCTCCCCCCTCTCCTGGTAACCACCAAACCATTGAGTGTGTCCATAATGCTGGTGCCCTCTCCCTCCTCCCCTCCCTCTCTCCCTTCCCCCTCCTCCCCTTCCCTCAGGCAATCACCAAGTCCTTGAGTGTGTCCATAGGCCTGTGTCTTTGTAACTTTCAGTTTTATATTCCACCTATAAGTGAGGTCATATTTTTCCAGATCCTTTCAGTCTGACTTATTTCGCTTAATAAGATGGTCTCTAGGTCCATCCATGTTGCCAGAAATGACTGTAATTTATCATTTCTTATCGCTGAGTAGTATTCCATTGTGTAAATGTACCACATCTTCTTTATCCAGTCGTCTATAGTGTTTCTTGAGTTATTGCCTAACAGACATCGAATGCCTTCTAGAAACTTGCCAGAAAATATACTCTGGCATTTCTTTACCTTTCTTATCCATTGATAGTGAAAAGTAACAACAGGAAATTTAGTTACAATGCCAAATTCACTACTAGATTCCCTGTGCTTTAGTTTGATGTTACTAAATGTCAGTGGCAATAGGTGCTTTAAAAAAAAGAGTTGCATTGTTTTCTATGTATAGAGAAGGAACAGCATATTGTGGTTATAACTGGTTCTAAAATAATAAAGTAAACATTTCAGATTGAGTAAATCAGTATTTTCTCATGAAGATAGGGCACTACCCAAAACTGCTGATTTTGTGCTAATAATGGGTAGTCCCAGATGAAGTATTGAATCAATTCTACAGTATTGGAGAAGTAGTTGAAAAACAAATGTAGAAAGCAGGTTGACCATTATTACCTCTGGAAAAGACATGTTTTGTTAAATTTTCTTCTAGTAGGCTTTTAGCTTATGATCATGAGGCAGAGATAAATGGTTGATGATAGAAAATAGGTAAGTAGGTAAGTAGATAGATGGATGATAGATATTCTTGGAAGTAGATACATGGGACTCATATTTGGTTCATGTTTGGAGAGTGTGCAAATAAAGTAGTTTAACAATAAGTGATAATCAAAATTAATTTCATAAACATTTGCTGCTCATCATTAGCAAGTTCCATGGCAGAGTTGCTGCTGCTGCTGCTACATTTTAAATGCTTTTAAGATTTATTGTGGTTTGGTGAGACCATTCTAGGCTCTAGTTTGTGCCTATTTCTATGTAATTTCACTGATCAGTGTTCCATATCTCACTCTTGTGAAATGCTGATGATCTTCACAAATACTATTTTACATAAGAGGGCAAGCACATAGGAGACCCACACAACACAAACTCATACTAACTTTCCGTTTCGTTACAGCAAATTCTTCGTCATTCTAGAGAAAACGCGACAAAAGTTATATTTCTCATTACGGACGGATATTCTAACGGGGGAGATCCTAGACCTATTGCAGCGTCGTTGCGAGATTTCGGAGTAGAGATCTTCACTTTTGGCATATGGCAAGGAAACATTCGAGAACTGAACGACATGGCTTCCACCCCCAAGGAAGAACACTGCTACCTGCTCCACAGTTTTGAAGAATTTGAGGCTTTAGCTCGCCGGGCATTGCATGAAGGTAATGGAAACCTAATGGCACAACTCAGTACGTTTAAATGGGATTCCTTCTCTGTCTTACTCTTTGAAACCCATTGGAGGGTCATACCAAACCTTGTGAAGTCTTGGCTGAGCATGATGCCCATGTGTCCTTGGTGTATTATGAGATGTGTTAAACTTCGTAAATAGAGGTGACATTCTGACCTTGCAACAAGAATATTTGTTTTGGTTTGGTTTTTTAACAGCTGTGATATATTTTCACTGAAATATCCATATGTTCCCACCCCGAACCATTAGAATCAATGGAATGAATGTAGGTGTGTTTTAAGGCCACACACAGAGTAGAAAGCCTTAACTTAGGTCTCATTTACAGTTATCTGGAAAAAGGAAGTAAACATTCAGATGCATGCATACTGAATCTCACCAGAATGTTTCCAGAAATACACATGAAGATACAGGCACAATGAATATGTTATACGTACTTCTTAACCTGATAATTTAAAGATACATGTACTTGTGTATAAATTGAAGAGCATTACCCCATTATGGAATAAAACTAGTGAATCCATTCATCAGAGCTCTCAGTATACCATATCGAAGGCTGTTTAGTTGTCTGGTTTCAGGTATAGATGAACTACCAGGCATAATATGGGCCTGTTTCTTGGTGGGCCACATGAGAAGGGGTAGATCGAGTGGGGGTGATGACAGAAGATGTAGCCTCAGACCAAAGCCATGTAGCAAATTCAGCTTGATCCTTGCAGGTATCCAAGTGAAAGATTCGATTTGATGGGCAAATCAAGACAATCTGAGGTTTCAAACAGTGAGGGATGTTCATAATAAGCAGATCAGCCCTACTGTAGTTCCAGGAGAAGGTCTGTTGTTTATGTCTTTAATGATATAACTATGGAAGTGAGGGTATTTATTGTTTACTTGGTAAGTCACAAGCAACACCCGTCAGCAGCAGTCAGGAGTGTAGTTTTATTTATGTATTTGAACAAGGATTTAGTGAATCTGGTTGTTGCTGCCTGGCCTCATCTGGAGGTGATGGATGCCTGCTGGTGTGGAAGCCAGGGGAATGATCTGTGGAACAGACTGCGTTGCTTCCTGCTGCAGCTGGAGATTCCTTGCCGAAGGACTTGCTTTCTGCCTGACCCTGCATGGCCTGGAGCACTTCTGAGGAGATCGCAGACTGAACTGGCTGACACAAACCCCCAGTCTGTGGTAGAGCAAGGAACACACATTCATCTTTGGGTGAGGGTGGGGAGCAGCTGGGAATCACATGGATATGAAAAGATGTTTTCTCCAGCTTGCACTTAAATTTTAGTAACTAGAGACTGTAACATTCCACAGTTCCTTCATTTTTCTTTTTGTTACCTGCTCTCATGCCCTTGGTAGATCTGCCCTCTGGGAGTTTTATTCAAGAGGATATGTCCCATTGCTTGCACCTGTGTGAAGCGGGCCAAGACTGCTGTGACCGAATGGCAAGCTGCAAATGTGGCACGCACACCGGTCAATTTGAGTGCATCTGTGAAAAGGGGTATTACGGGAAAGGTCTGCAGTATGAATGCACAGGTGAGTCTCCAGTTTGTGTGTCACTCTCAGTTCTCTGCTGCCGTGTAAAAGATGACAGTAAGTACTTAACACAGTAAGTACTTATTGATCATGAGTCAGCTGGACGGTGTTTTGAGTCTCAGCTGTGTTAACTCATGTGATTGTCATCAGCTGTGAGTTGAGTAGGCTACCCTGCTGATCTGAGCTAGGTTCTCTTGTTTGGGAATCAGCTGGTCTGAAATGGCTTTATCAAGAACCACTACACTGTCCTTGGTGTGGCCTGTCAGAACCCCATCAGGCTAGCCCGAGTGTGTTACATGGTGGTGGCAGAGTTCCCAGAGGAAGAGTAGAAGCTTGCAAGGGCCCTTGGAGCCCAGGCTCAGAATGGGAGGAGGCAGCTTTGGGGTCTCTTGTTTGTAATGAGTCAGTAGCCAGATCTCTACTGCAGGCACTCAAGGTAAAATACCCCTCAGTCTCTGTATGAGATTGAAGCCAGTGAGATTCAGGCCACGCTATACTTGAGGGACTGTCACAAAAAAAAAATGCAACTTTTACTTGATGCTCTTTTAGCTCTTCACAAGCCTCCACCAAGGGACTTCAGAAAGCTCTGTACGTGACATCATTTCAAAAGGAAATTCACTTCATTGACATCTGCAATTTTACTTCCTGTTGCTCTCCTTACCAGAGGATCTTTATATTTGTAGTATTTTATTAGAAAGGCAAGAAGTGCAGCGTAGGATGCTTATGTTTTTACGTTACATTTTAAGAAATATCTATTATTTAAAGTAGCAGGTGGTTTTCCTGTGAGTGTCTTTTGTTTGTTTGCTCTTTTTTACCTAAAAAGTCAACATTTAAAAAAATAATTTAAGCTCTTCCATGGTTTGCTGTTTGGGAAAAATGAATTCTCATGGAAATTAACAGACACCAGGAAAGTTTAGAAGCAGTAGGTTTACTCTCCGTGGTTCCATGTGGTGTGTCATTGCTTGTTTCGTGTGAACATTATTTTATTCTGACATTTGGAAGGTAGCCCTGCTCTGAAACACAGAAGCGTGGTTCTCCCTTGTCTACTTAACCTGCTTTCTCTTCCTTCTTGTCTTCTTTTCCTCGTAGGATATCTCCTCTTGTGTTCTTTTTCTTTTATCTCTTTTCTTCTTGCTGCCCTTTCTTTTCGTTTTTCTTCCCTTCCCTGGCCCTGATCGCAGCTGGCGGACACAGTCTTCCTGGGTTCGTGCTCACCCAGCAGAATCACTCCTTTCTTGGCCCTGCTCTCACTCTACCCAGCAGGATTTCTCATTTAAGCAGGAAAACAAAAAAAAATGGCGGGTGAAGGGGAACCAGCCCAACTGCCTCTGAGTTGGCAGAGGCCTCCCTTTGAATCTTCCCACACTTTCATCAGCAGCCTTGCTTGGCACTGTCCACAACGCCCCCTCCTTCCTCCTCCCATCCAAGCCCACCGGACATAGGCAGAAGCTCTCATTTTCTTGCTGCATGCTGTGGTCAGCGTGTCTGCTGCCCGTGTGGTCCCAGACTGAACCGCTCCCGGCCAGCCAGCCACTGCTGTGTGCCTGCCCAGCAGCCTCGGCCACTCCATGCCATGGCCCCCACAGCTCCTCAGCCTCACTGGACTGCAGCCTCCACAACTTCACGGCACTAATAATCCTGTATCCCAGGGGAGAAGCTGCGGGAAGAGAGCAGGGCATTTCAAAAATGCATGGCCCCCCGTTACCCCAAAAGCTGTGGTAGTTACCAGTCGAACATCCCAGGCTGAAGGGCACAGCAGTCTGTAAAATGTGTGAGGTTGGGTAGGCCTGTTCATAGAGCCTCAGGAGAAGGCTCTAGCACTCTTGCTGCTGATTCTGGCTGAGAACATCAAGGATAGAAGGATTCGCTTAGTCATCCCTTCTTTTCAATTAGGAAGCCTCAACTTACCACATCCTTACCTGCAAGATTTAAAGTAGTGGCACTGATACGAAGTGGTCATATTGTCATCTTCAGTATTTGTTTCTAAGGTATTAGGAAAAGCCATATTGGAACTCTAGGATGTACACTGTGACTTTTTATAACTAGACAAAGGCAATGCTCATCACCAGCTCCTCCTGCATGCCAGGAGCTGAGATCAACTGAATCCTTCCTTACAGCATGAAAGACTCAGTAACCAGACTCTTTTCATTTGGAAAAAAATATTAGCTCTAAATCATCCAGCACTGAAAAGCTGAAAGCCATGAGCCCTTTGTAAAATCGAGTTAGTCGACATATGTTATCGAGCACCTGCTCCATGCCAAGCCCTGTGCCAGGCATGGAAGCCAGGCAGGAATTCAGTGGTGAGCAGACAGATATGGTCCCTGCCTTCTTAGAACTTACAGTCAAACCATACAAATCAATTTGTACATGCGAACTTTGATGTAGGATAGCAAACAAAATTGCTAGACTAAGAGCCTACCCTTAAGCTATTCTCTGAAGGATGACTAGACAGACCATAGCTATTTCATTGCCCCAGAAGAGAATGTTACTTTTCATCCTGATTAGTTGGAATTCTGAGAATTTGTCCTCCGTGCACAAACAACGCCTTTCAGAAGCAAGTCATTCCTCCTGAGAACCCAAAGAAACCTTGGCGATTACCCACCGTAAATCCTTTATTCCACAAGAGGAAATTGAGGTCTCAGGAAAGATGAGTATTTCTCTCAAGACGGCATATCCAGCCATCAGCAGGACCTGGACCAGGACCCAGGACACTTTTCTCTAAATTCTGTGCTATTTCTAAGATACCACACCACTTACTCTGCATTTTTGAAAATAGCTTCTTGTATCCATTGCTTTTCCTTAGACACTGACTTATGTTCAGAATGTTTTAAAACAAAGGAAGAGCTGGCTCAAATTCAACTGCTGCCAATTACAAACTATGTGGCATTGGATGATGAGTTTCTTCTGATTCTCAGTTTCTTCTATAGCATGGGCTTAGTAATGGTATAGTTATATTTTTATACACACACATGCAAATGAGTGTTGTCCAGAAAAAAAATCCAGCCATTGTCAATATAATGAGAACAGTTACATGACTGGATACTTTCCAGACAACTTTCGTATATACACATATCTATGTATATAAAAGTGTGTGTGTGTGTGTGTGTGTGTGTGTGGAGGGGTTTTTCTCGCCATTCACTTGGGAGTCAAGGAAACTGTATCCCATGATCATGTAGGAAATTAGTGGCAGAGATAAGGTAGATTTAAGGTTTCCCAATTCCCACTCTGGAGTCATTTCTTTACACGAGGCTGTCTCAAAGGGGCCTATGAGACTTCAAAGAAGCTAATGACCTTGATGCCACTGTGATCTCCTCTTTTTCCCTCATTGTTCTGGGTTGCATGTGTCCTCAAACAGTGACCTCCCAAAACTCTTTTGAAGGTAGTGGCTTCCCTTGAAATGACCTGAGCACCACTGTCACAGTGAGCAGCTGCTTCATGCAGAAGACCCCGATACACAGAAAAATGTTAGCAATTGCAAATCTGTTTCACATCATGAACATCTTAACCTCAGTGCAAGCTTGAAGAAATTTGTTGGAATTACTAACAAGTAATACTTTGCCAAAGAGTTCAATTTTATAAGACATTAGTATGTTTGAACTGGTTTTTTTTTTCCCTTGGCCCCAAATTTTGCGTTGGTTTCAGAATAATCACATGCTTTTAGCTGGTGGTCTTGAAGAGTATGTGCCAAGAGGTTTTACAGAAGCAAGGATCATATGATAAATAGATAATTCAGGGTAAAATGATGCTTTGTTCATATATGTCTCATTCACTTGTATAACAGCACTGAACACAGAAACTATATTTGACAGACTTTAACTAATGCTAAAAAAAAAAAAAAAAATCTGCTGCTGGGAAAAGAGAGTTTGAAACATAATTGTATAATAATACTTACAAAGCCATCTCCCCATGTGGTCTAATCTATGACAGGCATTGCCGTGAAAGAAATCCAGTTCAGCAATGCAAATTTCAAAATAGTACAAGTCCTTCACTTGATTTTTCTCTAACTCCAAAATGAGACAGCAGTTCTTAAAAATCTCCCTTTTCTCATCATTCTTTCCCTTAGAATCCATAACCCTTCTGCAATTATCTCCTCAAATTCCTTTATACATACACACGCACACATGCATGCACACACGCCTCGTAAGTCATAGCGCCAACCTCTTGTCCTTTCTCTTTCTTCTTGATTGTGCATCACTCTTTTGGGAACCAGAAATGGAGAAAGGCCGAGGGCACTTTTACATCAATACATTTTTTGTGGTTGTAAATCAATGCTTTATAAAATTCCTATGAAAAAAATTTTATGTATATACTGTATATTTAAAACCCTACACAACTCAGTTTCATTTACTGAAAATATTTTGTATGATTCAGAAATTAAGGTGTGAAACTTTCACACTATATTATCAGGTTAAAACGGTTGAGAAAATATCCTTCCAGGATTAGTTATTGAACTTCATTCAGTGAAGGGGAGAGTAATGAAAAACTGTGGAGACTTATGAAGCAAAGCTGTTCCTTCCATTTCTAGCCATAGTATTATTTTCTTTATTTTTTACATTTAACATAGGCATTTGAACAGTGGTGATGATTATGATGATGATAATGGTAATGACAACAATAATAATTGATGGTAATGATAATGATGATGATAATGACAATAGCAACTACTATTGAACTAGTGCTAACTTTATTCCAGATAGTTTTCCAAGCATTGATGTATAACTCCTTGAATGTTCACAATAACTTTGTGGCATATTGTTTCATTTTAGAGACAAGGAAAGTAAAAGTCTAAAAGGTTAAGAAACTTGTCCAAGATTACACAGCTAACAGACCTGATTTATGAACCCAAGTTGTCTGGCTCCAGAGTCTAAAGTCAGCCATAGAGATAGATATTCAACACATAAGCACACTATTAAAAATATAATTTCAAATTCTGTTAAGTATTACCGGTAGTTTGACCCTTAGGAAATCACCAGTATTTGATCATCAATATTTGATCATTTCAGCCCACAAAATATCAGTGTCATATGATTCAACCTAATACTAGGAAGGGAAACAAGAAAATTAGTTACATAAAACATAAATCTGCTTAATGTTTTTTAAATTATGACTTTTCATAGAATAAACTTCAAGACCCTTAAGATGGTACAAAGACTTTGCATGATTTGATTTCACTTTACCCTTTGACCTAAAAGCTGGAACTAGTTATAGTTTCCCCCAAATACCACACTCTTTCATTCCTCAAACCTCCCATGCTCCTTCTGGCTTCCTTTCTCACCACACCCAACTGTTGTCTTCCTACTTCATCAGCGTAGTGATTCTAACAGGCTGGAACTTTCTAGTTCAATCTATATCCCCACTGCCTGCCTTCAGAGCCCATAGTAAGTGCTCAGGAAGAAGGGTTGGGTAAGGGGTCCACTTGAATACCGGACTTGGGTGGACAAGAACTCATTGAAATCTTAGTCCACTGCATGGTTCCCATGTCTGCCTTGGGCACCACACAATCCCTAGCAAAATGCACATGGTAAGATGCTTTAAAGAATGTATTTAACTTAATTTGAATGAAAAATATTTACATTTGGTTCAACTTCATCAACAATAAATCAAATGCAGCATACAGTCAATTTGCTAGATTAGTCATTTTTAGATGGCTAGGTCGTCAAATCCTTTGTGAATAGCCAGTGAACTCCTGTTGTAAATCCAGGCAGTTGCAGCTGTTCTGAATTTCCCCCACAGGGATCTGAGAGGCACAGAGCATGGAGACAATAGGCATCTTGAGGACACTACTCCTTTGCAGAGAACGACTTCATTTTATTGAGTTTGGAATAATTAGCAGATTAAAAGTTATAGCTGGATCGGGGCCAAGGCCGAGGGCTAGATAACGAGCCAAAGCCCCAGTTATATTATTTTTCATAAAAGGAGGACACCCTATAGAAACAGAAACACTGGAATATTTATGTGGGAATATCTTATTACATACATAAACATATGCACGACCCCAACCCCACCCCAGCCCCCACCCCACACACATTTTCCTGTCTAAGTATTATATCATTTCTTTGAAAAGACAGAGGCGAGAGAGCTCTAGAAATTCTTGAATGGAAACCAAAACATTTGGAAATTCTGTTCTCTGAGCAGAACTTAGCTGATTCCCCC
>PVKE010044415.1:0-13023 GCA_004027555.1 Craseonycteris thonglongyai | reverse complement strand
GAACTGATACTGAGTGATGGGCACATAATATGATGCATGAATGATGTGATGTGGACTTGTACATCTGTAAACTGTCTAATTGTTACCAACCAATGTAACCTCATCAAATTTAACAATAAATTAAAAAAAAAAAAGAAATTTATTGTCCCACAGTTCTGGAGCCTAGAATTCCAAGATCAAGGTGTCATTGAGGTTAGTTAGCAAGGCTCTTTCATTTTAAGGGCTCTGAGAGACCATCTTTTCATGCCTCTCTTCTGTGTCCTGATGGTTTACTGGCTATCTTTGGTGGTCCTTGGCTTGTTGGAACCGCACCTGGGTCATCACCTTCCCTTTCATCTACTGTTCTCTCTGCATGTGTGTCTGTGTCCCAATATCCCCTACCTTGTTTCCCGAAAGTAAGATATCCCCGGAAAATAAGACCTACTTACAGTTTTGCCTCTTGTTGAAATAGGTATAAGGCATCCCCCCGAAAATAAGACCTAGTGCATCTTTGGGAGCAAAAATTAATATAAGACACTGTCTTATTTTGGGGGAAACAGGGTAAGACACTGTCTTATTTTCAGGGAAACAGGGTATTTATAAGGATACCAGTTGTACTGGACTAAGGACCTTCCCTACTAACAGGTATGACATTGTACACTTGGCTAATGTTTTTTTTTAATCTTTTAAGAATACTCTGTAGTACTTCTATTTTTATCACATCATTGCTTTTCTAATTCTATTCACAATTTTCATATTTTAAACATTTTCATGTAAAATTCCATGTCATCTGTCCATCCCTCCCATGTAGTAGGCATTGTTTTCTAATTTTACATATAAAACTGAGACTTAGACTGGGGACATCACTTGGTTATGTGTTTTTCCTTAGCAAGTAACAATAGTCTTTATTTCAATGCTAACTTGCCAGGGCCCAAAATTTACTTGAATCACTAAATGAGCCTTTTATGAAGAGGAAAAGGTAATTCAGAAAGCATAAAGCACATGCTGATTTTCATTGTGAGAATATAAAAAAATACAATAATTTGTCCCATCATAGGACAGTCTTTTAATAATACGTTTACAACCTCAGTAATTTACTTTACCAGCATTATATGGATCTGAGATGCTACTTGGCTGGTTCTCTTCCTTTTCTTAAAGATTTATTTTTATTGTTTTTGACAGACAGACAGACAGAAGGAGAGAGAGAGAGATATGCAGAAACAGAGAGAAGCGGGAGGGCCAAGAACAGTTTCCATAGTTGCACATCATTAGTTTTTCCACACAGTTTCATTACACAGGTGGGCCCGGGACTGCACAGGGCAGGAAACGGGCCAGGGTTTCACCCTGGTGAGAACTGAACTGGGGGCACTCCCCAGTTCAGCATATGGGTCCACTTGGATCAGGGCCAGGATTCAATCCTCTGTCCCCAGGGCTGCAAAGTGAGCACTTAACTCACCAAGCCATCCTGGCTTCCCTCTCTTCCTTTTCTAATTATCAAACATTTTATTTAGGATATTTAAATAAGATTTTCTATTTACTTCCGTTTTTATTTGCAGCAAATAACTCATTGCCACTGTTCACCTTTTAAGAGCAATGACCAATTTCTTTCACTGCTGTCTTAAACATTTATATTTTATGTTCTATTCCAGCAGCTCTAATATTTAAAGGAGCTGAAGGAAGCTGTCATACATTCACACCTAGTGACAGGCAATGAACTAGTCATCACCAGTTCTTTTTGGTTTGTCAAGAAACATAAAAAGGAGAGAGAAAAAATGTTTTCTTTTCTCTTACCATTTTCTGATAAGAGTGGATGCTCTTAGTGTTATATCTGCAGGTGGAACCTAAGTTCAATTGGTTGTCACTGAAAAACTCCATCAGCGTAATTGATGACAGAACATTTCCATAAATGTGGCAAGTAATAGGGAGTCAGATGTGGCAGATAGGCAGGCCTTCCTTCACAGAGCTGCTGCTCCTGATACAGCAAGTAAACCTCAGTAAGAAGGTTGGCTTCACTCTTCTGTTACCATACTCCAGGGGAAAAAAATACATTATTTATTGGGAGAAGGTGGGGTGGATATTTTAGACAGTTAACTAGAGAAACAAATATATATTCAGAAAACAGATGAATCTAGACTGTACAGTTGTGTATCCCTTAAGGTGATGGTTTAATGTACTCTTTCTACTTGGATTTAAAAATTATCTCAGCATTATTTGTTTATTCTATATACACATGAATGTTCTTCATAAAATCCTATTTCATAATTATCATTTTAGAATTTGAAAAATTATGATTCTCAAATATTTGTAAGTGAAAAGAATTTATCTGTGAAAAATAAAACTGTTGGTAATTTTAGTATTTTAAACTTCACACATAAATAAAAACATACGTACAAATAAAATACATTCTACTAATAAGATAAATATAATAAATGTAAAGAATTCTAGAAAAAATATTAAAGGTAAAAATCATAATAAAATAAGCCACATACAAAATGTCAGTGAACTATAATTTATACCTGTTCTCCTGGCATACCTTCTACTTTATTTTATTTATGTATTTATTTTTTGACAGAGTCATAGAGGGAGAGAGACAGAGACAGAGAGAAGGGGGAGGGCCCAGAACATCTCCATAATTGACATGATTTCGTTCCACACAAGTGGGCGGGTGTCGTGTGGGGCAGGAACTGAAATGGAGGCCTTCTGCATGGGAGGCATGAACCCTTGAGCCAGGGTTCAAACCGGGGGTGGGTGGGGGGGGTGCTAGAACCAAACTGAGGGCCTCCCACATGGGAAGCTCACCCCAGATCAGCATATGAGTTCACACAGGCCGGGACCGGGATTCAATCCTCGGTTCCCGATGCTGCAAAGTGAGTGCTTAACCCGTGAGCCATCCCTGCTTCCCCTATACCTTCTACTTTAGATTTGTCTTATATATTTTATTCTTTTTTCTTTCTGTCTTTTTTTCTTTTTTTTAAGATTTATTTATTTATTTTTTTCACAGAGAGAGAAGGGGGAGGGCCCAAAGTAGTCTTCATAGTTGTACATCATTAGTTTTCAGCATTGTTTCATTCCACACAGCTGGGCACGAGGTTGCACAGGGCAAGAACCAAGCCAGGGGCCTCCCCCATGGGATGCACGCCCCGGGCAGAGCTGAGCCTGGGTCCTCTCACATGGGAAGTTTGCCTTGCTGGGAACCAAACTGGGGCCTTCCACTTGAGAAGCATACCTTAGTTTTCAGCATATGGGTCCACATGGCCAGGGCCCAGACTCGATCCTTGGACCCTGGGCTGCAAGACGAGTGCTCAACCCACTGAGCCATCCAGCATTCTGTATTTTATTCTTACTGAAGTGTTCCTCATATGATAATCACTTGTTATACTGTAATACCTATGATAGTTTGGGGGAGACTGCAATTTTGTGCCTTTTTCTTCTGTTGTCTCTTCTTTGTGCATGAAACGTGTGTTCAGTGAACAGGATATACCCAGGATATAGTCGACTAAATCTGATAGACAACTGTGTTTGTCTTTTCTTGATCCTTTCCAGACTCAATGTAACTACACTTCCCTTTCAAGGACAGTATGCGAGGCATTTGCTAAAGTATTGGTGTCCTTAGGATTTCAGTGGTCAGGGAGAAACAAGTAATTCTGGCTTCAGAGGTTGGGGGAAGATGTATTGACAGGTTGAACCTGCCAGCTTTTGGTGAAAGGCAGTTGTGCCAAATTGGCTAATCTCCAGAAAATGACAGTTTACAGTGTAAATAAAAGATGTGCCTGAATAGAGGATGAGCAACCCTGCTGTTGAGTGTACTGAGCATAAAATGAGCTATCTGAAGACAACAGTTACATCATTTATTTATTTATTACACTGCATACTTGAAGCTCTTTATTTCTATTATTATTTGGCAGTTGACCTCTTCATTTTGCAGTAAACCATTTAGGCAGCATGATTATAAAAACAACAGCAAAACAGAACTTTATGTTTAATGTACAAATCAAGTACTGCATTTTCAATTTTTTTCTTTTTAATATATATATTTATTTATTTTTGAGAGAGAGAGAGAGAGAGAGAGAGACAGAGACAGAGAGAGAGCTGAACTGGGGGAACTCCCCAGTTCAGCATAAGGGTCTGCAAGGGCCGGGATTCGATCCCTGGTCCTTGGCGCTGCAAAGTGAGCGCTTAACCCACTGAGCCATCCCGGCTTCCCCTGCATTTTCAACTTTTAAAAGGGTTGATGATGAATGGGGAGCAGTATAAATTGTAGAGTTTTTGCACTATTAATTTGGGGGAAGCACTGTTTTGACATCAGAGATTGCACTAAAGTCACATGACTCAAATCTGATAACAAAGCACCCAAGTCTTCAGTAATTTTCATTTTAAAAAGACTTTTCCGCAGAGACTGATTTAACATGTATGATTTTCAGGGAAAAACATCTAGTACACTGTCTGATAATTCGCACATGAGATTCATCTATTTATTTAACAATTTATATCAGTGTGGACACATGGATATGCAATTTATACATTGTTATAACTCATTACTACTTTAGTTTGTTGCCCAAATTTTTCCAAGTTTGGCCGTTGGGTACTCTTTCACTTGGATCCTGTGTCCCTCTGACATAACCCATCATTGTGGTTTCTCTTGTTATTTATGTGTTTCTTTTGTTTATATTTTTAGGCTCTCTGAGTTTCTGTCACTATAAGATGCTCCTGCCTCATCTTACATGTTACCAGCTCCAGCCCTAGAATCTGCTACTTCTCCGAGGTACTTTGTTTTGTTTTATTAGAAAACACTTGAAAAAAAACCGGGTACAACCTGTATGTGTTGCTACTGGAGTGTTGTTTCTTCTAGGGCTCTAAACTGACAGGGCAAGGAAATATTAATATATGAATGTAAACTAACCCATGTACATACACTTATCTATAAACATTTTGTATGTACCATCTGTGTATGTATTGGGCTAAAAATAAGTTCATACTGACCCCTCCAATACATCGCCATATGATGATTGTAGCCCCTTTCCCTTATTTATCTGTAACTTTTCACTAAAACGTAAGCAATTTGACTCCCAACAGTATGTATGTGAATGCATGCATATCTACACAAAATGATCTCTCATTTTCTTATCATTTTCTGTTTTTCTTGAATTAATTAGGTCCTTCCTTCATCCTATTGTGATTCAGCTTAGATGTAAACTTTTTTGAAAACTTTCTGACCCCCCAGGATTGATGAGCTCATTCTTCTGTATTCTTAGTTCTACAAATATCTTCATAATTGTTCTAGCACTAACTACAGTATGTCATAATTTCTTTTATGTTGTAATTTCTCTCCACCAGACTACAAGTTTCTTAAAAACAGTGATTCTTCATTAGAGTCTTGCATTCTGGCATATGTAAAGCTCAAAACAAATGCTATTGGTTGAGTGAAGGATTGAATGGCTGAATAAAAACAAAGCAGTGTAATCTATTTCTTTTCTAGCACTTTTTCTTATGTAGAGGAATTCTTATATGTATAACATTAAGTTTGATATTTCTGATTAAAGAAAGAATCACATAAGATCACAGACATCAAAGGTTCCATTAAATGGTATTACTTTTATTTTTCAGAATAAATCTGAATGTGTGTGTGTATATATATATATTTTTTTTCAGAATTAT
This sequence comes from Craseonycteris thonglongyai, assembly GCA_004027555.1. NCBI lineage: Eukaryota > Metazoa > Chordata > Mammalia > Chiroptera > Craseonycteridae > Craseonycteris > Craseonycteris thonglongyai. The sequence continues at coordinate 7,389 of PVKE010044415.1, read as the reverse complement.
TGAGAATATATAGGAGAGAACAATAGATAAATAGACAATAGATAGATAGATAAATATAAGTAAAGATAACCCGATAATGAGTATGGTTGTAAATTTAAAAGTTCTACTTAATTTGGGGAATTTTTTCTAACATTTAGGTAAGAACAATTTATTTATTTTCCAGTATTTAAACTGGAAAATAAATAAATTGTTCTTACCTAAATGTTAACCTGTTTTTATGAGGCATATGGTCATAATACATTCCATTCTCCATGTTAAAATATTCTATTACAGTATTAGCAGTTCTTTTAGAGTCAAAGGTAGAGAACAAGGCTGTTTATATTCATTTGGACTGAAGAGAACTATTGTCTTGCTTGAAGTAAGAGTTCGGAAAGACTTCTCTGTTGCTTCTCTCCATTTCCTTTAATACATTAGAGGGATGAATGCCTTTATAAATATTGAAAGACTGTCCTCCTCTTCAAACGGGGCAAGTTATTGAGTAATTAAAGCAAGTATACATTTAAAGTGAGACCAACATGGGGCTAACCTCCACTAGATATTATCAAGCATTCACTATAGTGTCTACCTCAGCGATTTATGAGGATATAACTTAAGATCTGTGAAGGACCCAGCACAATGCCTAAAATCCAGTACTTACTCATTTTACTTATCATTTGACAAATATTAAACAATCCTCATGCATAAAATTATTTAGAGTTGGGATGGGTATAAGAAATATGCAAACAGTATTTCCTCATTTTTCTTTTTTAAAAAAATCTCTTGAATCAGAATACCATAGTACTTACACAAATTTCTGAGTGCACCCCTGGGGACATGGCTAGCTCCATTTGGAGAAACTCCCTGGGGAATTCCTGTGAACTTTAAGTAAACAATGTTGAGTTTTTAGCTTTAAGTTTTATTTTGTCTGTTATGAAAAGAAAATCTGCAGCTTACTCTATAATACACATACAAATAATGACTAATACTTATTGATTTTCTCCTTTGAACTAAGTATGATTCTAACTTCTTTTTACATTTTTTTCTCACTTAATCCTTATGATTGCATTTAGTGCCTACCATTATATTATTTTAAAACTTTTCAAATATAATATATAGAGTTTAGACTCCTTTCTTGCTGTGAGGGCAAGAGAATATGATTGAGTCTTATTTTTTCCAACTACACATCAAGGTTGTGATAAAATTGAACACTTATGCATGTGAAATTGCTTTTAAACCACTAGACCATATAATTGCTGATAATCTGATATTTCTATTAAGAAAAAGAGAGAATGCCCTGTCAAGAATTACTCCTACAAATGGTGTATATGAGTGCTAATTTTAATTAGTTTACACATTTATTTTTACATTTTTAGGTTAATGTTACCTGATATTCTCTGTTTTTTGGGAAACAATTTGTTTATTCTCTAAAACAGGCTTTATAACAGGTACTATATTTTACAGAATATAGTATCTCAGAGACAGTCATTTTGACCTACTACAAAGAATAAACTTTAACCAAGTTTCCTTAATTCTATTACCTTCCAACAGCATCTTTTTATAGCATAAGTAATGTTGATTCTTAACGTCTCTAGTAAAAAGTACTGGATTAAAACAGTTTATTCAAGCACAGTATGTTCCAGTACCCTTCTCTTGGCCATCTGGGAGCCTGTCTAAGCAACGCTGCAGTCTTAGCTGGCTCCTGGATTAGCCTTTTCCTGGTGTCTGCTCTTCAGAAAACTCTCCATAAAGAGCCCGGGGTGGTATTTAAAAATATGTATGTCAGAATATCGGACTCCTCTACTTAACAGAAGTCACATTTCACTAGAATGTAAAGCAATTTTCTGATACAAGCAGAGGCCCTGTATGGTTTGATTCCTGGCTACTCTTTTAAAGTCTCTTATGAATCAACCACTCATTTTCTTTAGTTGTTTTGCGCATAATTCTCTCTGCTTTGAATGTCTCCATCCAAATGGCTCCTTCTATCCTTTAGGTCTCAATAATAGTATCACCCATTCAGAAAGATTTTCCTTCATTTATCAAGCTACAGATTTTTCTCAGTTGCTCCATTTTGGCCATTTTTTATTCTAGCCTTTGTCATGATTTACAATATATTTGTATTTTGTTTATTCCATAAAGGTATACATCATGGATGGCTTCTTTGTTGGTGAACTTAGATAGGGTAATGGTTGACAGATAACATTTTCTCAATGAGTATTTGACCATAGTGATTAAATACATCAAATATGAATAAAAATTATTAATGGGTTAAATAGGAAAACAGTGCATTTTAATGAAGATATTTATATGTATTAGTTGATTCGTGAAGAATTATATATTTTATACTTCTTTATTCTTTCTAAACAACTTTTAATATCCACTCATCTATTTCAAGACGAAAAGTAAAATTAGATCATGTTGGGTTTTTTTTGTGTTTTTGTTTTTTAAAGATTTATTTTTATTGTTTTTGACAGAGACAGAGAAAGACAGAGACAGCAAGATGAGGGAGGGCCCAGAGCAGTCTCCATAGTTGTACATCATCAGTTTTCAATATGGTTTTGTTTCACACAGGTGGGTGGGGGCTATGCAGGGTGGGAACCTGGCTGGGGGCCTGCTGCATGGGAGGCACTACCCCTCCAGCTAGGGACCGAACAGGGGGCCTCCCACATAGGAAGCTTTCCCTGGCAAGAACTGAACTGGGGGCCTCCCACAAGGGAAACACACCCCAGTTCAGTATATGGGTACAAACAGGACAGAATTAGGATTCGATCCTTGGTCTCTGGGGCTGCAAAGTAAGCTCTCAATCCAGTGAGCTATCCCGGCTTCTCGTTTTGGTTTTACGTTGACTAAAGAGTTATTAGACAAGTTTCCTGCAGTGTTTGATTGCACATGCTATTAATACTGAGCCAATAATCACCTTGCTCTACACTTTCATCCCAAATATTATATTTGAATCCAGTTGTTTATAAAATTAATAAGTGAACTGCAGTAGTATTTTAATGGGAAAGCTATAGAGTATCTATTAGTTGGAATTTGAATGCTGAGTAAATTTTTTCATTGATTATTTAGCCCATTAGCTGCTATTTGTGATAGTATACTCCTTTTGAAATATAAAATATATCAGATTGCAAAATCTGCATTACCAGAATAACCTCAAAATGTAACTTTTTCTATCCCTGTTGGTGTCACAGTGTGATGGGATGAAAAAGCACAGTGACACTTTTACATCTGTTACACATTTAATTGGCACATTTAAAATAAATTGCAGCAAAAGTGACTGCAAGAACCTATCTACATTTTATGCACTTTTCTCCCTATTTATAGTCAACTCTTTAGAAAAGCAAGGCAGCAAAAAGAAATGCAAAATGTTTCATCAGGGTAGCTCTTTAATGAAAATGTCCTAACATTATAACCAAATTAAGTTAATGGGCACTGCTGGTTACCTGCTCTTTTTTTGTTTTTGTTCTGTTTCGTTGTTGTTATTGTTTTATTTTTGTTTTTGTAGTGTTGAATTACTTTGTGTTAACTGGAAAACTTGTAATTCTGTGCCAGCTCTGTTTTAGCTATCTCTCTCTCTCTCTCTTTTTTTCTTTTGTTATCCAGAAGTGTTAATAAATCTTCATTTTTAACTGCAAATTCCAAGATTCTTAATAGCACCCTGAGTGACAGTTAGGGCTAGTTTATCTCTGGAGAGTCTCCTTTAGCTACTATATGCCAATGAAGTAAAATAGGCTTAATTTTTTTGTTTAAAGAGACGTAGGATGACATCCTAAGAGATGTAGAAAACAGAAATGATATTTTAACTGGTAGTTGTAAAAGACAGACTGACTAATTTTATGTCTTTTGCCACCAGGAATCCCCTGAAGAATTATAAACACACACAGACACAGACACTTTGTTTTAATCCTCCCTTTAGTTCTATATATTCAAAAATTGACACCAACATCACATGGTGGTGACATTCCAGAATATATTCATAGGGACATTTTACTTATGTCAAGAAGGTAAAAAAGCTCCAAAGTGGACATAGCATGTCAGTTCCAACTCTCACTTAATCTGACCCCATGGAACCTAATCAACTTTATCGTCTTCTGTTTCTTCATGAGACACATGGATTAGAGAGTATCACCTATGCATCTAGGATGGTTCTAACTATGTACCTTCTTTGTGATAACTGAGAAGAGAGCCACTCATATCCTCTTCTTTAGGATTGAATTTTATTACCAAAGGCTTAAATAAATCAGAATCGTAGGGCTCAGCCCATTTCTACAAAATCAAAATTTGGATTTTAATAAGCTCCCCAGGGGATTTCTATGTGCACACAATTTTGAGAATCCCTGATGTTTTCATTAAAACATTAAAGTTTTCTCTATTACAACTTTTCAATTAAAGTTTCACACCTTAATTTACATTCTGTGGGACGGAAATTACAAAAAGGTACAGCATGCGTGCCTTTTCTCAGTTCCATCACAACCAAGGACATCTCTGGGAAGACTTGATACCTGAAGTCCATCTTCTGAAGAGGTTTTAATTACATGTCTGGCTGCTGACAGTACCTATCAGTTGAGAGAGTTTTATTTTAAACTTAGTATGCCCTCATGCCTTTATATTTAACAGTTTATTCTTTAGTTGATCTTTCTCCTGTCAGATTTATCATCAGATTCTCTCTTCTCAACTTCTTCTCTTTGAAAAGAGGCCAGTCTTTTTACATTTTCTCTATGGAGATATTTTCTTTTTAGGTAGATCATTGAATTTCTTACATATAGTTTCTGTTTTTATCGTAACTACAGGTGACATCTTTGCCGAACTTTCTTCTGTTATATACAGTAATAAATAGTCCAAGGGACATATTGGTCTTTGCGTGTATGATGGTTAATTACATACAAGATCATAGGCCAGTGATCCTCACATACAATTTGAATTAAAAAAGAGAAAAATGGTTTAAGTTGTAGCATAAGCAGTTTATATTGGTTCTAGTGTGTATTTCCATTGGTATGGGAAAATTTAAACATTAAGAAGAATGGCCTGGGGAAATGTTATCGTGGCTGGGATGGTTAATTTTATGTGTTCACTCGACTGAAACATAGAGTGTCTAACTATCTAGTTAAACATTAATTATGGGAATGTCCATAAGGGTTTTTCTGGAAGAGATTAGTATTTGGACTGTTGGACTGGACCACATCTAAGAGATGGTCCTCCCCATTGGTAGACATCATCCAATTCGTTGAGGGCTTGAATAGAGCAAAAATGGCAGAGAAAGGTAGAATTTGCCCCCTCCCCGACAGCAGAACTGGGACATCAGCCTTCTGTCCTTAGTCAGGGACTTATGCCCTGGCCTACCTTATCTTAGGCCTTGGGACTTGAATGAACGGTGCCACTGGCTTTCTAGAAAGTAGGAGACAAATGAGCTCTTCATATTGCATTACTTAAGGGGCCTTAGTTCCTTAAAGCTTCAATGTTTTGTTTTGACAATTTGGGTAATATGACACAAAATTTGAGCATGAGAGACTATCGGGATTCGTTTGATCTATCTTCCTACTTTGAACTAGAGATAAACCTAACTTTAAAATCACAGTATTCTTAAAATTCTTTATAATTTCCCTTGCAGCATTTAAAATCTACTACCTTAACTGCATTCTATCTGCGTATAATTGAAATTTATACTTTTGGCTTACTTTCCCTAGACACTAAGTAGCTATTCTATTTGTATGCTGCTTCTGTAACTATCATTTAGATAAAAATTTATATTTTAAGAGGAAAGTCTGTTTAGAGTGCAGCTTTTCTGTTTTTTTCTTCCAATTCGGTGTGAAAGAGTTTAGTTTGTAATAGCTTTGTAGATAAATAATGTAATTATCCACTGACAGGCTATTTACATAGCCTTGTGTTATAAAAAGTAGAATAATTGGGAAATTTCTTAATCTTCCCACAGTAGTAATATAGTTCTACATGTTGTGAAGTCTTCTAGACATAAATAAATACAACACACTCAACATTTCCTGGGAAGGGTTGCTTCTGAAATATAATTTTATTAACATTAAATTCTAGGCCAGATGAAACAAGGATTAGTTCATTCCTGATAGTGTAACAATTATATGTATCTATGAGAATACTGATTTTTAAGGATGGCTATATATATCCTAATATATCCTAGAAAGACGAGGAAAGATCTATTCTCCAGATGGAACTAAACTGAAAATAGGACGTATTGAAAATACAAGAAATTGACTAGTTCTGATAGAAACTTCAGAAAAGACAAGAGCTTGATATATGATGCTATGATTCCTCATAAAAGCTTCAAATTAAATCTTTGTTCTCCATTCATGTCATCACAAGTTGCAATTAGGATGATTCACATGTGTAGACAAAAGGCTTAACTTAGTTGTTTGCTTAAATTAACAGAAGAGCAATGTTACTCTCAATGTCACATTTCCTGTGCCTTGCTTCAAGGATTTTTGAGGTGAATAAATGGAAGATGACTTAAAATGATTCTTTTTTTTACATTGTAGTCAAAAGCATGCACACTTCAGTATGATGTTAGCTTTTGAAGAGAAAGAGGGTAAAGATGAGGAGAGAAAAAAGAGACTGTTTGTTATTGGGACAAGGAAAAAGTCCATGTGGACCAATGATTAATAACAACCTGTTCTATTGCACCATTAATAAGATGAAATGAAAGTTCCAGAGGACAGAGCTATGTGACTTCAGTGAGGAAACCGAGTCATGGGCAGAGAATTCTCAGCTTTAGCAAAGCTGATCATAGCGCAAGTATAGCAGAAAGGCAGAGAACTACACACTTTCAGAAAATATTCTTGGCTTCAGCAGCGAGCACTGAATTTCCATCTTAGAACAGAGTCACAGATGAGCTTCATTCTAAGGCACATGAATGATGCTATCAACATTTCTTAATTTTATATAGCATTCTAGCACTAATAGGGGAAATAATCTATTTAGTACTATATAGGCACAAATCTAAATTTTAATGCATTCCTAGGCTTCTGTAATATTATCTTTATAAAGAAATCTGCACTGCCTTTTGTATAATTTATTTAAAATGGATAGTCAATAGGGCATTTGTTCACATATTCATCATATTACCATTGAAATATATCATATACCTATGATGTTCTAGTACTCATGAAACAAAACACGCTTTTATTCTTGGGACTTTCATCCTAGTGTGTGCTGGGGATGAGGTTTGACAGACAGAAATAAAACTATACATATACCAGGTAGTAAATAGGAGCTATGAAGAAAAATAAAGTACATGAGAAGATAGAGAATGAAAGTAGTGATGCTACATAATGAAATGTGGTCTGGAGATCATTCTAATAAGGAGACATTTCATTATGAGTTCCATGGAAGTAGAAGGCAGATATTGAGGGCAGTGTTTTAAGCACAAGCAGCAGCAAGTTCAAG
>PVKE010044414.1:0-13020 GCA_004027555.1 Craseonycteris thonglongyai | reverse complement strand
ATTATTGAACAAGAATAAAAAATAATAAAAATAATTTTAAAATAATAAATTTATTGTACAAATTATATACACACAAAGAAACATATATACAAAACATAATACAAAGTAAATAAAAAACACACGTATAATAAAATCATTTAAAAAAACATAAAAGAAAACATAAAAAAACCCAATCTGTCAGTGTGATCTTTGGCATTGCGTTTCATCGGCCAGTGCCTCATAATTAGGAGAGTTTGATGACAACCCTGTTAGCAAACAATTATTAAGATGCTCATCGGTAAGTCGAGATCTATATCGTGATTTTATTAAATTCATGTTTGAAAACAAAGATTCGCATAAATACGCTGACCCAAAAAATGATTTAATTTTATATGCCGCTTTTTTTAAAAATGGGAACCTTTCTTTGTCAACTATGTTCCATAAGTCCTCTGATATTAAGGATTTTAGCAAAATATCATTCTTAAGGTTCAAAATTTCTAACTCTAGTTCTTCTGCTTTCCCCTGAACAAGGTCTGCAATACATGTGACTAGTTCTATTACATTTATTTGGCAAGTAAAAGGATTGATACAGGAGACAATTGGCTTGATATTTGTAAACTGCAGAAATCTCTCTCCAAACTGTTTTTGAAGCACTTGCAGGGTCTCAATAAATAATGACACGTTTAATTCATTGTTACCTAGCATTTTCCTCATATATGGGAAGTGCACGAGAGACCTGATATGCAGATGTGATATCAACAAAGTCAATTTTGCTTTAAATGCGTTTACAGAGCTTATCATTTCAGCTATATTTTTGTCTTTTCCCTGCAACTCCGAATTGAAAGAATCTAATTTTTCCATGGTGTCAGCAAGAACACCCAAATCCACCAGCCAGCAAGAGTCTGTTAGTTCATCATAATTTTCCTTTTTATCATGTATAAATGTTTTTATTTCTTCAATTAAGTTCACAAATCTTGTAAGAACTTTACCTTTACTGAGCCAACGTACTTTAGTATGCAGGATGAGATCGTGTTATCTTCAGTATCTTCTAACAGGGCCTTGAAAAGTTGGTGTTGCAATGGAGCTGCTCGAATAGAGTTGATTATCTTTGTGACTATTTTCATAACATGTTCAAAGGGCAGTATTTTACAACACAAAGCTTCCTGATGGATAATACAGTGGTAGGACATCAAGTTTGAAAATGATGCATCTTTCCTGCAAAGGGCAATAAATCCTTTGTTTTGACCAACTATTGCTGGTGCCCCATCGGTAGTTATCGCAGACAACTTATGCAAAGGCATGTTTATCGACCTGGCGTATGTTCTGAAAGTTTTATAAATATCCTCACCTCTCGTCTGTCCTTTCATTGGTAATATTTGCAACAGCTCCTCTTTACTGTGAAGTTACTAAATACCATTCTCACCATAACTGCCAACTGTGCGGTGTCTGATATATCTATTGACTCGTCCAATTGCAGAGAGAAGCAGTCACATATTTCCAAATCAGTCATTAACTGAGTTTGCAAGTCTTTTGAAATTGCGTGTATTCTTCTTGTGACTGTGTTGTTTGACAACTGTAGGTCTTGTATCGCCGACATAATCTCACGCTTGTTAGAATATTCCTCAAACAAACAATCAGCAGCAGTCAGAAATGCTTCTTTTAACAATTCACCATTCTGGAAAGGTTTTTTTCTTCTTTGCGAGCATGTGAGAAATTTTGAAAGAAGCAATGGTTGCCTTTTTAGGTTTTTCCACATGTCTAGTGAAAACAGTCTGTTCAGTAGTTAAACTTCATTTTAGTTGATTTATTTTTTTCTTTCTTACTTCAGATTTAAGTGGATAATTTGTATCAAAAGTGGTATGACTTGTCTGAAAGTGACGTTCAACATTATGTTTTTTCGGCACTGCAATACTACTGCCACACAACAGGGAAATGCATGTACCTTTTAAATTAATGAAACAGTATGATTCCTCCCAGTCTGTGTTAAAATTATAGGTTCGTTTTTCTCTTATTTGGTCCACCCATTTTAGGACTAAAAAAATAAAAATAAAAATAGTTATAGAACTACAATATCATATACCATAATAATAGATTACCTACCTCGCTTTTAGTTCATTGAAAATCGAATATATCAAAACACTGTGATCCTAGCTAACCGTCACAACCCGATCAGTCCAGCAACCGCAATCCAAATGGCAACTTCGCGTCTCCCGGTTGGGGGGAGGAGAGTTTAAAGAGGCAGCGGCTACACAAGACGCGACATGTACAAAGGCGAAAGCTAGGGAAAAACTTACACATACGAAATCACAAACATACCAACAAATATCATAAACCTGTGTAGATACTCAAACAATATTTTAAAATTCTAACAAATGTATAAAAATAAATTATAGTTTTACTTCGTGTTTATGAAAAACTTCTGATGCAGTCAAATAATGGCGGGCGCACAGAAATCGGGCCGCGGGCGCCATGGCACCTGCGGGCACGGGGTTGGGAATCCCTGCATTAGAGGCTACAAAGAATTTTAAGTGAACACTTGCAAGGCCTTAGAAGGATATGCACAAAGATATTCACCAAAAGCTTGGATGGTAGCATTCAAGAACTGAATGTTAGTGCCAGACTTTGGACTTCAACACCCGTCTCAACACTTCATGGAACTGTCATCCGTTCCTGCCCATCCCCCATGCCCACCCTTGCATCCTCAAAGTCCCTCTGCTTCATTCCTACCTTGCCTCCTTCTCTCACTACCTCCTTATTGTGTTTCTTCAAGAATATTTTCAACTCTTTCCCCTAGCCTAGGTCATCTTGCCTGGTTCCTTTTTTTGATCTCATGCCCCTTGTCATATATTGAAAAGGCAGGTGACCCATGGGCCCCACTTTGAGACTTAGGACATTCTCACTCCCCTACCTTTTGAAGTCTCAGGTGGCTTGGTTCCTTTCACCACCCAGTGTAGGTGATTAGCTAGCTCTGGCCATGGGAGGTTTGGGGGCCTTGGAGGAACAAGATGGTGCTGCCTAGAGGCTGCTGTTATCCAAAGCTCAGCATAATGAGGAAGCTTGACCTTTGTTACATGAAGTTTTCCTGTTGTTTTTTGTTTTGTTTTTTTTAATTTTGTTAAAGATTTATTTTATTGTTTGAGAGATTGAGGGAGAGAGAGAGAAGGGGGCAGGACACAGAGCAGTCTCCATAGTTGTGCAGCATTAGTTGTGACATGATTTCATTCCACACAGGTAGATGTGGGGTCGTGTGGGGCAGAAACTGAACTGGGACCCTCCTGCGTGGGAGGCAAGAACCCTCGCCAGCATCCTAGTGATTACCAGGTGTGCACAGTTTAGCATGTGGAGTTTGCATGGGCCAACGATGGGAATCAAACACTCGACCTCATGACTGCCAGGCAAGCACTCAACCTGCTAAGCTATTCCAGCATCCCCCTGATGTTTGGTTTTTTAATTTTTTTAATTTTTGTAAATAATTCCAACAGACTTTTATTTCAGAGATTGACTTTCATAATATTTTTTATTTATAAATCTTCTCTTATTCAGAAAGCGCCCCTACATAGTCATTTCTGTGACATACGGTAGTCTAGTGGCTTACATAAGCACCAGCTCTAACCTCAGAGCTGGGTTACTGAGATCATATACAGATCATGTGCCCAGGTGGAGTTTATAGATCAGCTGCATAAAAGTTCAGGGCCATGAGGGTAACCTTTTTATGTTAGGTTTTAAATGACTGCAAGGCTTTAAATGGCTGCAGGAGATCCAGGACCCCGATTTTCTGTCTTATCTGAGAGATTAAGCCTCAATTAACATGGGTGCTTTCTTCCCATACCTGCCAAGAAAATATCATTAGAAAACTGGATGATTGTATCTAGATGTTCAAGGCAACCAAGAAGATGAGCAACCCTAGATTAATTAGGTCATGAACTCAAACACTGATTTCTTTAGGATCTTGTAAGTCAGAAGCACCTCCCCCTGCAAATCCCAGGGCTTCTGCTTTTACCTGGAAGCTGGGGCCTGGGAGGACTTGAGGACTCAGGTGAGGGGTAGAAGCAAATATCTGTGGAACACACCACTCATCCCGTTCCCTGCAACTAGTGGAACTTCTCCCTGTGATGCCTTACTTTGCCATTTTCTCAGAAGCATCTGCTTTTCAGTGTCTCGAATACCAAATCTTCCTCTTCCACTTGGCGAATGTTATACAAGCAGAGGTTCTCACAGTCAGAAAGTTCTTCTTTAACCTTCAAGTTTTCCTGATTTTTCACTTCTTTCCTTCTTTTAGCCCCACCCTCCAATAATGTTTTCCTTTCTTTAACATTCTTTTTCCCTTCTGTTCAGGTAAGAACTCTACTTCGTAACAGTATTAACATTCATCTTATCCCTATGGGAGTAACTGCATTTTTAAACATTTTCAAAGGACTTTCCTAGAGTATATCCAGGGAGTTTTTCTGATGTGAACAAAAAGAACCCAATAATGTGGCCTCATCTCTCTAGGATATTACATGCTATGAGAGTCTTACTCAGTACAAAAGTAATTAGCCTCACAAAACCTCAGATTTCACCAACCATACTCATGGCTTGCCAGTAACACTGCCCCCTTACTCACCTAATCACTCTTCTCACCTCCTGTATATTTTTTAATTATTAAGAAACAAAATCACAAGTCTCTACTAGTAAGACGTATTCATTATAATTAAGGAGAGGAAGCTTTCTACAAAAACCAAAACAGGTGCCCACAGAGTGGGGAAAAGAAGCTCAGGACTACTCTGATTTCCTTAAAACAGGACCTGAGGCCTGGGGCAGTTTTTCTTGATACGGTCTTAACTTTGTTGTTCTGGCGTGCTCCTGTAGCTAATGTCAACAGTTACTTTTTTTTCCTTTCAGAAATTATTTCCAGTGAGTTTCAATTTTCTCTCCTTCAGTTATTTTATTTAGTTTTTATATTTCGGTGTTTCAGGTTGTTTTTCCTGAGCTACCTTCTTAAGTTGGATTGTTTCTAACCTCTCCAGATATTTTTCTATCACTATCCTGCCCCTGACAACATCTAATGATTGCATACAATCATCATATTGAATGAATTTCCATTTTCGTTGCACATTAGTAATGAAGATGTTAAGTGGAATCCTGATAGTGACCCTTTCAAGAGCTAAGGCACCATTTATATTCTATTCTAATTATGGTCTCAGCAAATTTTTCCCAGTTAATAATGTTCACCTTATTTTCTAAGTAATGCTTTTCAAATACTATACAAAATTATGAAATCTGTGTGCATTACATTTTCTGCTCTCCATTATGTGCTAAATTTATAATTCTGTAATTTTCTTGTAAGAGAAATGCTTATTAGACTGGAATGGTTAATTTGATTTGAAGCCATACGGTACTGCTTTTTTGCTTATTGTGAACCATTAGACATTTATTTAATCTTTTCTTTTACTTCATTCCCAACCCCTACCAACAGCTTCCCAAGCAATAATTCCACCCATCCCTTTCCTTCACAGTCAGTTATCATTTGTTTTGTTTTGTAAGATGGATATTTTTATTTTACTGGTACCTAATATTTTCAACTTTAAAATAATTCTGCATAGGGGATGCTGAGATGACTCAGCAGGTTGAGCGCTCGCTTTGCAGCCCTGGGGTCCTGGCCCCGTTCCATGCAGGCCCATATGCTGAGCTGTGGTGTGGCCCCAGTTCGGTTCTCACCAGGGGGAGCATCCCATGTGGGAGGCCTCCAGTTCAGCCCCCAGCTTGGGGAGCGTGCCACCCATGTGGGAAGCCCCTGGCCTGGTTCCTGTCCTGTGCACCTCCACCCACCTGTGTGGAATGAAATCGTGTTGAAAACTGATGACGTAACAACTATGGAGACTGCTCTGGGCCCTCCTCCCTTCTCTCTGTCTCTTTCTCTCTCTCTCTGTCAAAAACAATAAAATAAATCTTAAAAAAAAATTATTCTGCATAGCTGAAAACAAGAAAAAAACAGCCATTGTCCTTTGATGATATTTCTTCCTTTCTTTTCTGGCAGGTCTGCCGCCTGACTACAAATCACAATGTTGCACCTCTTCTCTGGAGTTCCTCTACCCCATAATCCTCTTGTCCCTGTGGAGTGTGAAGCTACTTTTGCTTCCGTAACATCTGCCCTGTGCCCAGGATCTGTGCTAGCCCTACGTGGTCACTACTGAAATTCTTATATCTGGGTAAGGGCTCTCATAATTGGTCGCTTATGAAACAAAAGACCAATGAAAGGTATACTTCATTTAGATCTTGGGGCACAGATGTCCTAGGCAGGCAGAAGGTGAAATTCAAAGCATTTAAACAAATAGGGAAAACCAGAGACAAAGAGACCATTCAGTACTAGCTACCCATACCAAAGTACCATCTTCTCATGGTGATTTCTATGGTGTTTTCCCCTTAGGCTTCTCCAGGTGACTATCTTAGTGTTGTCAATTAAAACACTGCTTTGTCCCCTTTCAAAGATTGTTTTGAGTTCACTGAGCTAAAGTTCTATCTCAGAGACAAAGAAATGAGTGATGTTGCCAAGTGGAAATGTCCTGCTTGAAGAGCTGCACAAAATAAAAGACCCCAACTCAAATTGACCACAACAGTAAGGAAAGTGTATTATCTCATGTGTGAAGTAAGGCAGGTAATGTGATTGGCAGGTTCCTTTTAACTCTCTGTCTCTGTTTTCCTTAGGGACCAGTTCACATTAAGACTGGTTCTTTTCTGGTTTGAAAGGTGGCTGCAGTTGTTCAGATGTCACTTGCAGGCATGCCAATATTTAGAGCACAGAAAAGGATTCCCCCACCCCATCACCACCACCAGGGTCTGTTCTTGAAGAATATAAATATGTTACAAAGAAGAATCCGAGAAGACCTGTCTTCTCATCTCTTTGATCAGAACAGGATCACATGCCCATCTCTAAATCAGTCACTAGCAAGAGGACCAACCATCATTGCCTGAGGGAGAGAGAAGGTGAAGTTTATCAAAATCAGGATTCTGTTAGTAAGAAAGAAGTATGTATGTGGGAGAGAGGAGGCAATAGATGTTGGCAGGCAATTAAGTACCTACTATGGGTTGTGACTTGTACGGTAACTATGAAATGAACTATATTAGCTACACATTTCTGGACCCAAAATGTTAAGGCTAGGTTGACAGGATTTTAAAAAGCTACAATGCAGACAAATTTAAGGACCGAGAAATGAGCCAAGATCAATAATTATTCTGGTTAGAACCACAATAAACCCTAATGAATTTGAATGTACTAATTTAGGTCTCTTTGTACTCAATAAGCATATAATCCTTACTGAATATAAAAGATTAAAATAACTTGCTTATTTCTCAGTAATTCTATATTTCTGATATGTTAATTTGCAATATAGCTTTATTTAAATGTAAAATATTTTTATTAACTTTATTTATATATTATAGCATTAACAATAATAATTACTGATGACTGTAACTGGCCATTATGTATTGAGTGCCCTTTTATAAATTAGGAATTTAATATCCAAGAAGAGCTACTAATTTGCTTAGAGTGGTTAAGCTAGGATTTAGACTCAGGTTCATCTCCTCATGTCCCTTTTCTGCTCTCCATAGCTTCCCTTTGCCTTGAAAGACAGTCCCACGACTTCTGCAGGGTCTCTGCCCATCTTTTTTTTTTTTGAACTGAACTGGGGGCCTCACCGCATTCGGGAAGCACACCCTAGTTCAGCATGTGGATCCGCCTGGGCCGGAGCCGGGATTCGATCCTCAGTCCTTGGGGCTTCAAAGCGAGTGCTTAACCTGCTGAGTCATCCCAGCTTTCCTCCTCTGCCCATCTTTATGACCTCATTACTTACCTTCTTGCCCTCACTTGGGTATCCAACCACACTAGATTTCTTTCTCTTTGTCTAAGTAAGCCAGTTTATTCCCACCTCTGACCCTTTGCATCTACTGTTCCCTCTGCTTGGATTGCACATCCTTGCTTTGTACAGCTACATTCTTTCTCTCAGGACTCTCAGCACCTCTCAGGACTATCCCATCTAATCTGTTTAGGAGGACCCTCACCCCTACTCCCAATTCTCTGTTTCTTCTCCTTTTTTGTTTCCTTGGTCGCACTTGCCACAATCTTATTTTGTGTACTTGGTTTTGTCTTGTCTCTCCTATTAGAATATAAATTCTCTGAGGGCAAAAACACTGGTTGTATTTGTAAAGTGAATGATCAAGCAAGTGAATAAGTTAATTAAGGAATGAATATGCATTTCGAAGTTTTAACATCTAATAATTCATAGTCTTTATTTCTTTTTCTTTATTTATTGTTAAATTTGATGAGGTTACATTGGTTGGTAACAATTAGACAGTTTACAGATGTACAAGTCCACCTCACATCATTCATGCATCGTATTATGTGCCCATCACTCAGTATAGTCTTTATTTCTTACACTAGGAATAAAGTAGAACGCTGATTGTCATTTAAGCTGAGTGCGTGATTGTTTTTCTATACAATTTGAAAACTGTTTTTCTCTCTTTGAGAAAATAAGGTACAGATATCAGAGTCCTGTAGAAAAAAGATTGATAGTCTATAGTAGAATTATGTAAGTTCACAAGAGCTTGGTACAAGAGAAAAATTTGAGTAATACTTTTAATTTTAGTTTTATGTTGATTATAGTTTTAAGGATGCCAACTCTTGATATAAACCCTTAAAACATAAGGTATACATATAAGGATATTGTAAATTGGAAGAAGTATAATTGCAACATAATTTGCAATGACAAATTCACTTAAAATAGAATTGTTTTCTCTGCTGACACATACTTTTTTATTTGAACTCATGTATCTACTAAAATGATTTACTCCTAGAACTATGTTCTTAATTATTCTGAGGTAATTATGAAGGTACAAATTGAAAAATAGCCTTGCCTCACATATTAACTTGGAAGGGGCTGACAGAAATGAAGCAGTGTCTTCCTCAGAAGTCCCCTTCCTCTGGCAGTCAGTTCAGGGACCCTTTCCACTGAAGTAGGTGATTTTGTGTTATTTCTTTCCCTGTCATTATGAGGGTTACAGTGTCACTTGCTAAATATGTTGTGAGCCATTATTTTATGAGGTTCACAGTGTGATTTTACCCCTCAACTAAATAAGTCATCATTTCAACTTGGACATGAATTTCACATTTCCCTCCTACCCTCTCATCTGCCCCAGATCTTTCCTCAGGTGACCTTGCAGGCTATGGCATCTTTCTCTGTACAGAGTATCAGTCTAAACCCACTTGAAATAGTTTTATGTCTTCTGGGGTTTCCATTATCACAAAAACCTGTTAGAGTCACTTACTATGAAATATACTTATCAGCTAAACTCCCCATATCAGATTTCCAAAGGCAGCTCTAAATTTTATGGTGCATAGAATGTATACATATTCAAGAGTCATTTTTAATCTTGTTCTTCCAGATTGTTTTTATGTTTTGCATCGGAGACAAGTCAGAAAAACACAAAGGGCGAAGAAAGGGAAAAGGATGTTTTGATGTTGTTCACATTGTACTTTGTACTTTCTTCCTGTGTATCCTGGTGGGGACGCCTTTCTTTTTCACTTTATAACCTGGGTAGATGTGGGGGTATAATTGGGTAAGAGCCCATCAAGATCCAGCTGACAGTGAGACTGATAATTAAAGGGCTGGGTCAGGGTATCATTATTATTTAAGTTAGGCAGGTTCTTGGTCTATGTAAGCTCTTGAGAGCCTGCCTTTGACACGGTGGTTTTCATATATAGTAGATTGGTATTTTTGTGGCTCAAAGGCTTTTTTTTTTCCTTTGCTTTTTTTTCCCTTTTCTTTCTAAGCTAAGTGGGTGGGAAATAGCATGAGGTTATAGAAAATGTATAGTAAAAGCAGTGGCAATGAGAAAGAATCCATAATGGATACACACATGGCTGGAATATTTCCCAAGTACTTGGGGGTGGGGTGATGGCAGGGAGGTTTCTTTGGCAGAGGCAAAATAGAACATGTGCTTTTCCATGTGTGAACACCGTGCTTTGAAAGGTCCTTTATGATTCACAAAAGCAGCTACTTTTGAGCTGGTGTAGCCACAGAGTTTTGAAAATGTACTTTAAATGGGTGTATTGCAAGCTGCTGACATCTGTTTTGGAGATTTGATTGAGTGTTGGGAATTTGCTTCTTCACAAGTGATGTGGAACAAGTATTCTTCGTTATAGTGTTGGACACTTTGTTCATTTCTTTAGGGTTTGTGAATCAAAGCAGTTTAAACAGTCATTTGCTATGTTACATACATAAATTTGCAACAAACTATGTATAAGAGTTTTACTTTGTGTAGTAAATCAACTTTGATGAGTTACTCAGATTTTTTGTTGTACGGGGTCTGATAATTAAGTTTGTGAACTTGCCACCATGCACTTACGTTGGTAGCACTCATTAAAGATTCATATGTTATATCTGTGTCTCATAGCTGTGTTCCTGTCGACGTGTGGTGGTGTCTTGCTGAGTGGCACTCATTATTGTTTTTGCATGTTTTTGTGTGCCATTATGAGAATGTCGGAACTTGAATTAGAGCAACAAACATTACGTTTGTTGTTCAACCTGGCAAGAGTGAAAATGAAATCAGGGACTTGTTAGTAAGTTGATGGGGAAAATGCCATGAAGAAAATGGCAGTGCTGGGGAAGCCGGGATGGCTCAGTGGGTTAAATGCTCGCTTTGCAGCGCCAGGGACCAGGGATCGAATCCCAGCCCCGGCCCGTGCGGAACCATATGCTGAACTGGGAACTCCCCCAGTTCAGTTCTCTCTCTGTCTCTGTCTCTGAATCTCTCTCTCTCTCTGTCAAAAAAAACAAAAACAAAAAACAACAACAATAAAAATAAATAAATAAATATTAAAAAAAAAAAAAAGAAAATGGCAGTGTACAAATAGATTACACATTTTTCTGAGGGGAGAGAAAGCTTGCAGATGAAGATCAGGACATCCAGTATTGAACAAAACTGTGAAAACATTGCAAAAATTCATTGAATAGTGCACCAAAATTGTCTGCTGACTGTAAGAAACACAGTAGATCAAGTAAACATCGATAGAGAAACAGTTAGGAAAATCTTCACTGAAAATCTTGGCGTGAGAAAGGTGTGTGCAAAAGTGATACCAAAGGAGCTCACTAATGAACAAAAGCAGGAAGAGTCAAAGTTTGCCAAGACCTTTTGGAGAGGCAAGACAATGTTTTGGGCCATGTTGTCACTGGTGATGAAACATGGATATACCAATAAGACCCTGACACAAAACGTCCAAGTGCACAGTGGGAGTTAGCCACTTCTTCGTAACCAGAAAAGTTTTGTCAGTCCAAATAAAGAGTCAAAACAATGTTGCTCACATTTTTTTTTTTTGTATTAGAGGGATTGCTTATTATGAATTTATATCAACTGGACAAATAGTCAACCAAGTTGACTATTTAGAAGTGCTGAAAAGGCTGCATGAAAAGTTAGACAAAAATGACCTGACCTTTTTGTCAACAACTTGTGGTTATTGCTTCACAGCAATGCACCAGCTCACAGGGCACTGTCTGTGGGAGAGTTTTAGCCTGTAAACAGTAACTGTCTTAGAACATCCTCCCTACTGACCTGATCTAGCCCCCAGTGACTTTTTTCTTTACCTGAAGATAAGGGAAATATTAAAAGGTAGACATTTTGATGACATTCAGAACATCAAGGGTAATATGACAATGGCTCTGATGGCCATTCCAGAGAAAGTTCCAAAATTGCTTTGAAGAGTGGACTAGACAGTGGCATTGGTGCATAGCTTTCCAAGGTGAGTGCTTCAAAGGTGACTATAGTGATATTCAGCATTGAGGTATGTAGCTCTTTTTCTAGGATGAGTTCACAACTTAATTGTCATACCTTGTATTGTATAGCTTTCTTGCTAGGTATTTGTAATCTTATTGTGTATTGTTTTTTTGGTAAGTTTTTAATTTTGTCCATTGTATTCCCTAACAAATCCTATGGCTCTGTCTTTTTGTACCCTTCTATTCCATTTCTGAGTGTTAGTTTTTGTCTGCTCTCTTAACATCATTAATAAGTTATTTTCACTTTAATAAGAATTTCAATAATACAAGTTGTGTTGTTCCCTATCACTTCAACAAGAGTTATTTGTGTCCAATTCTTCAAACAAGATAAATATTATAACTAGGACATCGTTCTTTCACATTTTGACAGTTAATTTTCAATTAATTAGACGCTTAGTATGGCATTTTTCATAGGTTGCTTTAAAAAAAGTGAAAGCTTTGTTTTTAATGGGTCTAACTATTATTATGTTTCTAAATGACAAAACAAAAAAAAGATTTCCACAAAGTAAGATTAGTGTAGATATCTTGAACTGGAAATCATTTGAAATGTTTTATGGCTACAGTTTGTGCTAAATATAAAAATAATTGTGTTTCCCATGTGTGAGCATCAAAAGCCCCAGTTGGAAAATCACATGGTATAGCAAGTAGGTCACTATTGATGGTAGAACATGAGACAGGAAATGTTACAGCTAAGATTAGAGACCCAAGCAATATGTCTTGCCATGCTTGCTGCATTGTTCGTCCTAAGAAGTAGAAGGACTCAACAGGGTATAACTAACTTTAGCCCAATTCGAAAACATTCACAAGTGTAGCCTTTTAATATGTCAATTCCATTTGTCTTTGGCTAACTCACTTTCCCAGTGGGCAAAATAGTTGAACTGCTTGGGGTTTGCATATTAGCAGACCTCTGAATACCAATTTTAAATGGCAGCTTTTACATTCTAACAGTATAAATGGTAAGCAGTAATTATCTATATACAGTTATAACTATGGATTTACCTGGTATTTGAAATCAACAAGGAATAAGAGACCAGTTAAAAATGAATTCTCCATGGATGGACCTGGAGACCATCTTATTAAGTGAAATAAGTCAGACTGAAAGAATAAGGAAACATATGACCTCACTTATAGGTGGAATATAAAACTGAAAGAAACAAAGACACAGAGACCTATGGACACACTCAATAGCTTGGTGATTGCCTGAGGGAAGGGGAGGAGGGGGGAGGGAGAGAGGGAG
>PVKE010044413.1:0-13022 GCA_004027555.1 Craseonycteris thonglongyai | reverse complement strand
ATCTCCCTGCTGTCTTGTCTTTATGAGCTGGTGTCTCCTGAATATGCCCACAGACTGTAGCTAGATAGTCACATTGCAAAAATTTCTCCAGGAAGGAGGGGATCCTACAAAACAGGAAGTCCATGGTGTGAGGTGTTGAGGTGTGCTGGACTTTTGGCACTTCGTGTAATTGAACAGCTTGTGGATGTGGTTAGTGCCCTGGTGTGAAGGTTAATTTTATGTATCAACTTGACTGGGCCATGGGATGCCCCATTTATTTTGTCAAACATTATTATTCCAGGTGCTCTTGTGAGGGTGTTTTTGGATGAGATGAACATTTAAATCGGTTGCTCAAGTCAAGCAGATTGCTGTCTAGGCCGAGGGTGGCGAACCTATGGCACGCGTGCTCAAAGTGGCACGCGGAGCAATTATTTCGGCACGCGGAGCTGTGAATACCATTTTAAAAGTTATTGTTTATGCTCTTATAGACATAAAAATAATCGATACCTCTATCTCACTCGATGGGTTGGCACGCGAGTCGAGCGAGTATACTCTTATTTCATAAACTTGGGCACTCAATTGCCAAAAGGTTCGCCACCCCTGGTCTACGCTGTGGGTCTCATCCAATCAGCTGAAGGCCCTAATCGGATTAAAAGACTGATCCTTCCCTGAGTGAGAGAGAATTTTTTCTGCCTGCCTATTTTCACACTGATAGCAGCTCTTTCCTGCCTTTGGATTCATACTGAAAGGTTGGCTGTCCTGAGTCTTGAGCCTACTGGCGTTTGGACTAGAACTGTGCAATCACTCTTCTGGTTCTCAGGCCTTCCAACCCAGACGGGAACTAAACCATCAAGTGTCTTGGGTCTCCAACTGTTTAACTCACCCTGCAGATCTCAGGACTTACGGGCTCCCCCAAAATCGCGTGAGCGGATTTCTTGTAATAAATCTCTCACTCTCTCTATGTACACATCATATTGTTTCTGCTTCTCTGGAGCATCCTCTGGTCTCTCTGCCCAGCCCCGAGCTCTGCTTGAGGTCTGGTGATGGGCCAGCATGACTGACAAAGACTTCGAGTTCATAGAGAGGCGACTCAGCCAGCTCTGCGGCCTCGTCTGGCTCCTGGTTACTCTCTGCTGTCTCGTGTTTCCAGTTTGGCAGGCTCTGAATTTCTGGTACTCAAGCATGACCTTCCCTAGGGCCAGGTCTTGCTGTGTTTCTGTCTCCCGTAAGGTGATTTTCCAGGCCACTAGGGAATCTGGGCCTCCCTGACAAAAGGGGTGGGGGAAATATCTGCCTAATGATCTTGGAACATCACACAATCAATAGAATACTAAGGTTTGAAGGGAGCCAGTACAAGTGGCCTAACAAGAACGCACCCAGATTTTCTGAAGTTCAATTTTTGCCTCAGTTACACTTCTTGGTGTGTGTTCCTTAAACAACAATAATTTTGTATTTATTTTAATTAAATAAATTGTATTTATTATTTTATTAATACATGAATTTATTCATGTATTAATAAAATTTATTTGTTATTTTATTCTAAGATGCAACATTTTTAAATGTGAGAAGTTTAGAAACTTTCCTCAATGGAAT
Source organism: Craseonycteris thonglongyai (assembly GCA_004027555.1). Classification (NCBI taxonomy): domain Eukaryota; kingdom Metazoa; phylum Chordata; class Mammalia; order Chiroptera; family Craseonycteridae; genus Craseonycteris; species Craseonycteris thonglongyai. Next base: position 11,450 of record PVKE010044413.1, on the reverse strand, counting down.
GGGATGGGAGTAAGTGTGGGAATACTTCCTGAGTGCCGTTTTATTGAATCATGAGGTTACATGTCTAGAACAAGTTCAGGGAGGACTAGGGTCAGTGGAATAGCTCCTAATTCTACTTCTACTTTTAACTCAGGAGATGACCTTCATAAAGTCACTTAATTGCTCTTGTCTTCTTATGTGCACTGTGTCTCAAAGATGGCTTTGTTAGCAACTCTCAAGAATGTCATACAGTATTGATTACTATAGTCATTATGTTGTACAATAGATTTCCAGAACTTATTCATCTTATAACTAACCTTATTGTGGTAATCATGTCATAATATACAGTAGACTGTCCATTAATCAAGACTCAAGCAATCGGTACTCTTAAGCAACTGGCAAAAGAATCGAAGAAATAATACTACATTAATCTGGCATGAGTGCTGGTTAATGGAGAATCTACTATATATGCATATCAAATTATCATGTTGTATATGTTAAATTTATAAAAGGGTGTATGTCAATTACATCTCAAAAAAGCTGGAGAAAAGAGAAAAGTAAAAAAATGCAACAAAAGCTAAAAAAAAAAAGAATAAAAAAAGGAAGGAGAAAAGAAAAAGTGGTCCTTAAACCAGCAGCCTTCACTTCATCTGGAAGCTAGTTAGAAATGTAGAATTTCATGCCATGCCCTGAACTACTGAATCAGATCTGCATTGTAACAAGGTATTCAGATGCTCTTTTTACACGGTAAAGTGTGACAAGCACTTGTATGAAGGAAGGAACACAATTTTGGACTTAGAAACTACTGTTTTCCTGGCCTGGCTATTCCTGTGTGGCACTGGACATGTCACTAAGATACCCTGAGCCTCCATTTTCCCATCTGAAAACTAGAGAAAAATATCTGCCTACCAACCTGATGGAGTTGTCACAGGAATTGCATTAATTGCAAAGTCATATGCGTATACTGAGTGGTGTTTATGAACCTGGGCCAGTGCTAAACACTGCAGGGTAAAGAGATGAACAAGACACAGTCCATGTGTCCAGGAACTCAGCCTTTAGCACAATGGGAAAATATGTAGAAAAGTACTTTGTAAATGCAATGGGCTACCTAAATGTTAGCTATTATTAGTATTAATGGAGATAATAATACTTGCCCTACTTATGCTGCATGGTTATTATTAAGCTCAAGTGAGATAAAGCATGCTAAAGCCATTTGGAAGCTGAAAAGTCCTGACGTAAGAACTTATTATTAGTATTATTGCCGTCGCTGAGTTAATGATAATTAAGGCCAGTAGGGGCAAACCTCGATTTAATTACATTTATTCAGGCCACAGAGGATTCCGGAGTTTAAATACCAAACTTGGGACTCTTGGTTTAACCTGCAAGGGGATTCTCACTTGCTTTTGGTTCCACAGGGGAGCTGCCTCAGAAATTCAGTCTGTTAATACTTCTGCTATTTCAGACTATCTGATCTTAGAAGTCAGGATTTACTTGCAATTTATTGGCAACTCACTGAAATGCATCCACCTGTGAGGTGGAATGTTCTATCTGATGGGCAGCCTGACAGTAGCACTACACTGCCAATTAGGATGTGGTCAGGTGGAATAAACACAGGAGGCTGATGCTCCATGAGGTCCTCTACCTGGACGCATACTTGGGTTCTATGTGTCACTGTCATGCTAAAAACCTGGGTGCTCATGGTGGGCAAAGGAACTTGGAAAGCATCTGGTCTAATGAATGATCCAGTCTTTCTCAGGTAAAGACACAGGCCCAGAGAGTTGACATGTCGTATATACCTTGGTCAGGACCACACTTCAAGTTGATAGAAAAGGAACTTGAAAACTTGGTTCTCTTAACTCTCCATCCAGTATTATCTCATTCCTCTTGATGCGTGAAAGGATGCTTTTATTTTTTTATTATTTTTACTTTTTGCTTTGAGTAATGAACACACCAGCAGGGAGACAGGTCTCATTGAAGTTTGGACCTGGATGTGTCTCACGTGTACCCTACGGTCTTCATTTTTGATGGTGTAGATCCAGTCTCTGCTCTCCCGCCCTCACTGTCGATCTTGTCTCTGGGACATGATCAGCACGTATTTCAATGTGGCAGAGAAAGGGAGATGAACATCCCCTTCCCTACAGTCCTCATGCGTGTTGTTTACTCTTGTTACATACTTAAGACGGTCTGCCTTGATTTTGAGTTACTCATGCATGTGTCTGTCTCTCCCACCACCTTATAAAGATCTGGGGTGCGAGAAGTGGTGCTTCTGCTGTTGAAATCCAGCTTTGTCACATGGTAGCCCTGTGATCTTGGGCAAGGGACATCATCCCTCAGGACCTCTGTAAATTAAGATACAATCGTACCTACTTTACTGGTGGTGAAAATTAAATATTACATGTGAAGCCATTGATCTGGTAGAGTTAACTGCTAACTCCATTTTTGCTGCTCTTAGTTGTGGTTTGGGGCGGGGGGCCCTATGTGATTAACTCCAGCCACCCCTCCTTTCCCCATGTTATACGCCTCCAAATGAACTCTCAGAACAAAAGTGGCCAAAGTTCCGGACATTGCGCATCTTTCAGTCACCCGTGGAGGCACTTATACTGACACTTGGTCCTTTCCCAGGGAGGTTGGGTCATCTTCCTCATGGGCTCTTAACGACCATTTCCTCTGACCTTTGGGATTGCTTTTCAGCCCTGAGGCCTCTTACCCTCTCATAGCCAAGTTCATTCACAGTGTGTTCGTTCAGGAGAAACCCACTGCTTGCTTGCCTATGTGTGGAGTAATGTGTGTTGAATCGAGAATGTCTCGATGCTACCTGGCTTGGGACCCTCACCTGGGTCATGGCACACTTGTAATCAACTTTTTCCTGTTCTGAAGCTTACAGCTCGAAGTGACTGTTTTCTCCTTTGACTCTGTCCACCTAAACTATTTCCATCTCAAGGGCAGGCTTACCTTTTATCTGCTCCAGACACCAAAGCACCTTGCATCTATTAATAGTAGACACTCAGTACTGAGTTGCTGGATTCCTGCTTCTTGAACTTGATGTTCCTCTTTTCATGAAAAGGAGATGCTTCCTCTTAGTAGCAGGTGTTAAAATTCCTCCGAGAGAGTGTCTCAGCAATTTTCCTAGGAAAATGCCTTTCTAGCCTAGTTGGGCCTGGATATTGGTGCTGAGGGTTCCGAAGGCTATAGGTACTGTGCACAACAGAAGGAAAAGGTCGTTTGCTGGGGAATGGGATGAACAGGAGGAAGGCAGTGAGGAATGGGGGGAGGGAGTGAGCGTCACAGACAGGAGGAGTGTGACGGCAGAATGCTGTGTCCTTGACATGGAGGCCTCTATCCTGATCCCAAATAACTGGAAAGGCCTTCTGCGACTGGTTCTCCTGTGCGTGCTGGCAAAAGGCTGATTCTGGGAAGGCAATCTGAAGGCCGTATGGCTCTGTACCGAAACCTGGGGAGGAATGCACCTAGGAAACAAGCTTTGGACTCCTCTCGACCTTGGAACTGAGGTCTGATGCAATGTGCATGGGGCACAGTAATTCAAGTACTTTACATCTAGAATGCAAGGGGCAGCAGTCCTTCGGCTGAGCTCCTGATTGTACTCCCATCGAGTCTGGCGCAGAAGTTCTACTTTTAAAATGATATCCTGCCAGGATTTTTTGTTTTCGTAGAAAGGGCTGTGGCAAAATTTCAATGGGAAACTTGTTGATAGCAGGAGGTCACTTTGGGTCACCTTATCTAGGGGTCTGTGCAAGCTCCCATCATGCCCATTTTTTGAGCTGACTTGAGGCTCTTGGGCCACTGCCATTCTTTCTGCTGCCTTCTACCTCTACATATACAGGTGGCAGCTACCACTGGCTTCCAGGCATTCGGGGAATCTTAGTCTTGTGTGTGTCTTAGGTGACTGTCACTTGCTCTGTGTACCACCACCTCTTCTTCCATTGAGAGCTGTGGAGCTAGGCTGGCAGTGGATCTTGCACACCTGAAGAGGGGTCACTAGAGCATAGAATCCATGCTTCATTTTCTGACCTGTGCGATCAAAAAGAGGAGACAACTAACCAAACCCACGTGCATGTTTTAAGAATGAACAGATGAAGCTTTCCAAGTTGTCTGAGTTCCCCAAGTTGTCCTTTCAAAGAGTACCTCCACGTGTAAGTGAAGTGATACAGTATTTGTCTTTCTCTGACTTACTTCATTCACTTCTGTGGAATCCAAAAAAAACTAAACAAATAAGCAGAACAAAACAGACTCATAGACACAGAGAACAAACTGATAGTTGGGTGGTGGGAAGGTGGTCAAAAGAAGGTGAATGTGATGAAGAGGTACAGACCTATAGTTATTAATGAGTCACAGGGATGTAATATACAGCATGGGGAATAGAGTCGATACCGTACTCACTTTGTATGGTGACAGCTGGTTTCTAGCTTCTTATGGCGATCATTTCATAAATGTCAAATCACTGAAACGAATATAATATTGTTTGTCAACTATACTTGAATTAAAAAGAGCTTTATAGTCCAGAATAGAAGAAGACAAAACTACAAAGGGCACCTCAACTGTCTTTCCTGGACTCTTGCAGTCGGGCCGTCAGCAGCGATAGCTGCAGGGATACAAGATTGTAAGAGGTGGATCAACATTGCTTTTACAATAGGCCTTACTCACAGCTGTTCACATATTTAGTTTCTTTTAATGTTATTTCTTCTGCACTTGACCAGAGGAGGAGTTTCACAAAGCATAGTGCAGTATAAATTAAAATTAACAGTAAAAGTTTAAAATGAAAGAAAATGACCTTAAATAATTCTTGGGTTAACAGAGAATTCAAAACTGCAATAATAGACTACTTAGAGAAAAACAAACAATGAGAATACTGCATATCAAACTTATGTCAATGTTGTTCTCAAGGGGAACGTCCCTGCAGTGAATGCTTTCAGAAATGAGCAGTAAAAATCGAGAGGAACTAAATTGGGACATGCAAGACATTAGACATAATATACACCCAGGGAAAGCCAGAAGAAAAATTTGAAAGTTGATGTTATTAAATTAGAACATCTAAAGGTAATATAATGAGTCAATAAATCTAATAGATATTTCCTTTAATATAATAAAGTAGAACAAACTCTGGCTAATGTAAATTACAAAGGTGATGAAAATATAAATATTTAATATAAGAAATGAGGAGGATATACCCTAGGGAAAGAGGTGATTTAAAGAGTAAAATAAGTAATATGGGCAACGTTATATTAGCAATTCTGAAAATACTACATAAATAAGTAATTTTCTTACACTCACAAATCATCAAGTTGACTCAAGAAGAAATATAAAACCAGAACAGAACAGTAGCCATAAAATAATTGGGAAAAGCATTTAAAGAACGATTTCTTTAAAAAGGCTCTGGTACATATAGTTCTACTGTGTTCTTTTAAATTTTTTATGAAACCCAGCAATCATAAATGAATAACGGAGAGATTTGATTACATAAAACTAAAAAGTTTATTATGATGCAAGATATAAATAAAGTTCAGAGTAAGAAGATAAATGAAGAGGAAATATGTATAATATATTAAGGAGGGTTACTATTCTTTGTGTGCCAAAAGCTCTTAGAGATTAATAAGAAAAATCACCTAGTAAAATAGAGTTTACAAAAAAACAAGAGAAAAAGAGATACGACTTTTCAATAATATGCAGAAAGATACATACCCTTAGTAGGAGTTGGGGAAAAACAAAATATTGAAATACTGTATTTCACCCATCAGATTGGCAAACTAAAAGACTTATTTAAACTGTTAAATGGTCCTTTGCTGGCAGGGATGTGGGGACACCTGTATTGTCATGAATTGTTGGGATGATAATCTTCTATTTCAAGCTTTCTAGAAAGTAATGGGCAGCCTTTTCTTAAAAATGCAAAATGTACCTACCTGTAGATTCAGAAAGCCTAGCTCTAGGAATCTATTTATCAGAAATAATTATTAGTGTTGAAAGATAAATATATAAGGATGCTTATAGTATCATTTCAAAATATGAAGTGTCCTAGAAACAATCTGAATATTCAATATAGGGGGATGTTTACATAAATGACTAAGATTGTAATACCCAATTTCAAGCCCACATCTCTGGAGCCATCCCTTACTTCAATTTTCATGTCTATGCCGTATCTGATTCATCACCAAATTCTGTTGGCTCTCCCTTAAAACTGATTGCAAATCTGAATGGACCTCTTGAATTCCACAGCTTCCCCCTTGGTCCAAGGTCTGACTATCTCTGTTTTTAGACTCAGCAGTCTTCTACCTGGCTCCCTGCTTTCATTCCACTCACCCTGCTTTCTATTATGTGAAGAGAGAGGAATAAAAAATGTAAAATAGGTGGCACCCTCTTGCTCAAATCTCTCTAGTGTCTGTCCTCCCATTGCACTTACAATGTTATCTGTAGTCTGACCACAGCGTACAGAGTGTTACTTGACCCTGTACTTGGCCATTGGTCAACCTCATTTCCTCCCCTTCCTCCCGTTGCTCACTTCTCTACCAACAATGGATTCTTGTTCCTTGAACACGTATAAGGACCACTGAACTTTATGTTCCATCTGCTTGGAACTCTTTCTCCCTAAGTAAGTGGCATAACGATCTCCTTTACTTTCTTTGCATCTTGGTTTGATTTTACCCTTCTCAGACCATCCTACTTAAAATAGCAACTCTTCCTCTGACACATTCTGAGGACACACAATTCCCAAGTCTAAGAAAGCATTAAAGTGTAGTTTACATTGTTGCTAAATTCTTTCAAACAGCTCCCAAAGGTGGATGACAGTAGTGTCCCCTACTCCAATGTAATTGCTCACATGCCAAGCATTTTACACATTGTCTCATTTAATTTTCACTATGACTCCTTTAATTAGTATGCCTTATTTACAGATCATGAATCCAAGGATGGACAAGGTTAAACAACTTGTTTGCGCTGTCCTGCAGTGAGGATAGGGGAGACAGGATTTGAACCCTGCCCGTGAGGGTTGGCACCAACACAACAAGCTGTACTGCCTCACAGACCTCTAGGCGTTTCTTCCCTTCTTTCTCTTGCACTGTCTCACGAAGCAGAGCAGCTGTCTCTAATCTCATGTTTCACTCTCAAAATTTCCCCAAACTTCCTCCTAAAACCAAGCCCACACTGGCTATTTGCTTTCCCAGGCTCTCCCCTGTCCATCCTGGGTCGCTTCCTCCCTGGTCATAGGCAGTGTGACAGTCTGGGATCCTGGCTTCCTGAATATCACTAGCCACTTTGTCCTCATTTGCATGAAAAAGAGCCCCCAAAGCAGCCCCACATGCTGCACTGCCCTACAAAGGGGGAGGCATGGAGACATGGGCCTTGTCCCTTATTTCTAAGCTCTTAGAAGATACCTCAGTTTCATGGAGAAAGAAATGATTCAATCAAAATTGCATGGTACATAAAAAACAAAATTCAGGGACGCTGGGATGGCTCAGTGGGTTAAGTGCTTGCTTTGCAGCCCCGGGGACTGAGGATTGAATCCCGGCCCCAGCCCATGTGGACCCATATGCTGAACTGGGATGTGATTCCCATGCGGGAGGCCCCCAGTTTGGTTCTCGCTTCCCCCCTCCCCGGTTCAGCCCCTGGCTCAAGGGGGCGTGCCTCCCACGTGGGAGGCCCCGGGCCAGTTCCTGCCGTGAGTGGCCCCTGCCCACCTGTGTGGAATGAAACTATGTTGAGAACTGATGACGTGCAACTATGGAGACTGCTCTGGGCCCTCCCCCTTCTCTCTGTCTCTCTCTTTCTGTCAAAACAATAAAATAAATCTTAAAAAAACAAAACCAAACAAAATTCATGAAAGCCTGTTTTGCACCCTCCTGTGCATGACCTCCAGGTCAGACATTCCTGAGTGTAGCCTTTTGTGGACCTCTGAGCATCAATGCCATATGCATAGTGTGATGGATAAAGGAACGGACAGAGATTTAGGGGAGCTGGGTTCTGGTCCCACCTGACTCCTTCTAAGTAGCTGATCCTACTTAAAGCACTTACTTTCTGCAGGGCTCAGTTTTTGGTGTTTTTTTTGGTCTTTTAAATGTGAAATTAAAAAATTTCCCAAGACAGTACCCTAAAACAAGGAACCAAACAACGGAAACCTTTACTTGTTCTATAGCATGGCTGGGTCAAGAACCATAGATAACCTCTACTAAGGTATTTTGTCTATTATCAAGTGCTATAAAATATAAGAGATTATTATAATAAGGTTACCATTTTTCTGTCAACTGAAAAAAAAATGCATCTATCACACAAGTAAGCATGGCCCGAAGTTGGACTGTCAGGCACATTCTGTAGACGTTGAGCACTCCTTTTGGAGCGATGCTGCCCTAGGGTGACTGCGTGAGCGCCAGGACTAGGAAGGGCGTGAGTCACGACTGCATCCTGGACTACAACGATGGCCTACTCTAAGCTTTCCCACCTGCAGCCCCTGGGCCGCATGTGGTCCAGCACAGCCTTGAATGTGGCCCAACACAAATTCGTAAACTTTTTAAAAGCACTATGAGATGTTTTTGCGATTATTCTTTTTAGCTCATCAGCTATTGTTAGTGTTAGTGTATTTTATGTGTGGCCCAGGGAAGCCAAAAGGTAGGAGACCCTGGGAGTTGGCCCTACTCCATAGGCCACTGGATTCCTCCCTCTGCCTTTCCTAGAACTGTGACTCAGCTCTGGGGCTGGGGAAAGGGAGCAATGCCTGTTGGCTATGGAATGATCCATCTATCTATCTATCATCTATCTATCTATCTAACCTATCTATCTAATCTATCTACTGTGGACTTTTTTTTTTGCACCATGGCAGAGATTCTTGATCCAAATTCCTCTTCCTGCAAAAGCTAGGGTTAGTCATTGTCACAAAATAGGAATGCTCAAGAATGTCTGCTTGTTGGGGAAGCCGGGATGGCTCAGTGGGTTAGGCGCTCACTTTGCAGCCCCAGCCACCGAGGATCGAATCCCGGCCCCGGCCCATGCAGACCCATATGCCGAACTGGGGAGTGCCCCCAGTTCAGTTCTCACCGGGGCGAGACCCCGGCCCAGTTCCTGCCCTGTGCAGCCCCGTGCCCACCTGTGGAATAAAACTATGTGGAAAAACCAATGATGTGCAACTATGGAGACTGTTCTGGGCCCTCCCCCTTCTCTCTGTCTCTGACTCTGTATCTCTCTTTCTCTCTGTCAAAAACAATAAATAAATCTTTAAAAGAAAAAAGAATGTCTGCTTGCCACACAAATAAAGACATCTCTCTCTCTCTCTCTCTCTCTCTCTCTCTCTCTCTCTCTATTATACCCGTGTCTAGCTGTCTGCCTCTTTGTCCTCTATCTATCCCTCTATTCATCTATCAATTCAAACTTTTGCTCAGCCCAGCTATTCAATCCTACCTGCTAATATTTATTCATTATCTTTATTTTTGTCTGTCTTTGATTCTAACCTGGAATAGTAACTATGGCTTCCATCCAAGGAAGCTTCATTCAACTTGTTTTCAGCCCAATAGTGGTCTAAATTTGGAACCCCACAAGGTTTTGAGGATGTCTTTCAACCTTTGGGTGATTATCTGAACTCCATCCAAACCTTCATGCTTGAAGACTCTGCTGTTGTTAGTTATGGCTCCTGCTCAGTGCTGGTCAGTCACCTGGCTGCTTTCCTGTGGCCTGGGAAATGACTTTGCACACATTCCCTGGATTGTTCAAAGCCAGCTGCATGGAAGAGGCTGGTTGATGAGGGGTGAACCAAAGAAGGTTAGTAGCCTCAGCTCAGCCTTCCCTGGGTCCCAGCTGAAAGCTTCCAGCTCTGCATAAACTCATGTGCCATTTACTTGAATAGCAGCTTTCTGGTACAGTCTGAACCACACAATCCTCATGAGAACTCTGGGGCAACAAGCCCAGGGATGTGTGTGGTCAAGGCTGTAGTGGGGATGAGACAGCTGATTCTAGGATACAGCCCCCTCCCCCGTCCCTGGTGTGGCTTTGATTTGTTGGTTTGATGTTAGCACATCCCAGATGAATTTAGTTCCCTTTACACTGAATTCTAGTTGGGGACTGGAGAAAGAGCTTCTATTTCATTCTTGGTTCAAAACAAAATAAAGGCAAGATCTTCTTTTAAAAGAGAAAACAACAAAACAGGTTCAGCAAGGGCTGGATTTTCAGTTCTGGAGTTTCCCACACTATCTGTGAAAGGCCTTGGCAAGGGCAGCCCATGGCTATTTAGGGTGAAAAGGATAAAAATAACATCTTATACTTGTGTTAGAGCTTTATAGCTTGTATTTTCTCTTTCTAACGGTCATTGATTGCACATAAGATCTCTGTGAGGCAATGTGCTAGGGAAAGGAATAAAGCCAGAACTTAATCTCAAGGAGCTCACAGCCTAATAGAGGGAGACCAACACTGATGATAACAAGTGTCACAGCCCACTCTTCATGCTCCCATACCTTGCCACTCTGCAGGGGAGAGGAGGGAGGGGACAATTCTGTTATGTTGCGGGTAGGGCTGTTAGAAATGTAGGACCAAAATATTGTAAAATATTCAAGCTTAAAAGGACCTTGGATTTCATATGATCTCAACATACTCATTTTCAGAAGGCAGGAACTTCATCCCAGGTGTGCGGTGGCTTGCCCAAGGTCATGCCGCTGGATTAGCAACACAGTGGGACTAGGGTGCTGGCCTAAGTTCTCCAGGCAGTGATGTTTTTCTCCCCCCCAATATCTTGCATCCTCAGGAAGGGACCACTTCGCTGGGGCACTGGACCATGCTGGTGAAGACCCTTCTTCTTCCTCGGACCTGCAGGCAGGGCTCATTCAAGGCCACAGGGCCTCCAGCCCTTGCTCTTTACCTGGCGTCCTCTCTTGCAGTGATGACAGTGCTTTGATGCTCAGGGTCCCTCCAGCAATCACATTGTCTCACGCACTCTAAGGTGTTATTGACTTGATTTTCTCATCTCCCACAGAGCATAGCCTTTAGCAAGTCTTAGGAAGAGGAGCGAATAGTAGACTCTCAAGCATTTAATACAGATATATTGGAGTGGGGGGTATGCAGGAGAGTTTACCGATGTCCTCTTGGTCACACTACACCAAAGACCACTCAGCAGCCCAGGTTTTAGGGCCAGTGAAGTTGTGGTGGTGCCGGGGGTGGGGTGTGTGTGGGGGGGAGGGACTTCTGTCCTGTGGTCAGACTGTTTATTAGCTCACAGAAGGACACTGGGAATCCACACCGTTGCTCTCGGGAAACTAGGTAGAGGAGTTACTGGTGTTTTACAGAAGACCCAGGGCAGTGACATAAATGTCAAGGTCACACAGCTGGGAGGGAATCTCAGGGCTTATGCTGCGTGATGGAGTAATGGCTTCCTGTTTACCAGCCTCTATCGGTGCAGACACCCACAGGTGTGAGAATGGCAAGGCCGAGAACCAGTGGTCTCAAAAAGAAAAACCAACAATCGAACAGATTTCTTCCTCCTTCCCTCA